>JAUCMX010000005.1:2561669-2711669 GCA_033459395.1 Hemibagrus guttatus | reverse complement strand
CACGTCCACAAGATGAACTCCAGACTAGTTGGCGAAGAGAAATACCAGGAATGAGAGAAATACCAAGAAGTGACAAGGATGGAAAAATAAAAATAAACCAGAACGATGAATAGTGTTGGAATACACAGAAGGTGAAATCCTGGGTGCTTGGGGTGCCAATACCTTTGGCTCTTTATTATTCATTTCTAACTATTGTATATATTTTTTCCCAAGTTTCCCTCCATCTCTTCGTACTAACTGTTCTCCCTCGGTTATTTTCTCGCCTTCTATTTTCGTTTTGATCGCTGTGTCTATTTCTCCACCTCTCTTTCAGTCCTCTCGTAATTACCTCGCAATGTTCCTTCTCCTTATTATTCTCCCCTTTCGCACCCGGCTCTATTTTCTCCGCGTGTCTCACTCATTATTTCTCTTTTTCAATAGCCTTCCTTTTACCTGTACTTCTGGTGAAGGGTCATCTTTATTCATTCATTCTTCAATCTCTCTTTCTATCTGTCTATTTCTCTCTTTGTCTATCAAACTCTCTATTTATTATTTATGTAATTATGTCTTTCTCTCCATGCCTTTTACCCTCTCTCTCTCTCCCTCACTCTCTCTCTCTCTCTCTCTCCTTGTCTATCTTTCTACCTATCTATCTCTTGCTGTTTATTATTTATGCCTCTCACCCACATTCTCTCTCTCTCTCTCTCTCTCTCTCTCTCTCTCTCTCTCTCTCTCTCTCTCTCTCTCTCTCTCTCTCTCTCTCTCTCTATTTGAAGTTCTAGTTCAAGTCAGCTGTGCACTGTTAATCAAAATTCTATTAAATTATATTGTATATATGGGGTGCACGGTGGCTTAGTGGTTAGCACGTTTGCCTCACACCTCCAGGGTTGGGGGTTCGATTCCCGCCTGCGCTGTGTGTGTGGAGTTTGCATGTTCTCCCTGTGCCTTGGGGGTTTCCTCCAGGTACTCCGGTTTCCTCCCCCAGTCCAAAGACATGCGTGGTAGGTTGACTGGCATCTCTAAATTGTCCGTAGTGAATGAGAGTGTGTGTGTGTGTGTGCCCTGTGATGGGTTGGCACTCCGTCCAGGGTGTATCTCAATGACGCCTGGGATAGGCACAGGCTCCCTGTGACCCGAGTATAGTTCGGATAAGCGGTAGACAATGAATGAATGAATATATTGTGTATATATATATATATATTCTATCTATCAGTCTATTTATTTGGCTCTCGCTGTTTATTATTTTATGCCTCTTACCCACAGTCTCTCTTTCTCTCTCTCTCTCTCTCTCTCTCTCTCTATTAAACAACACTATCATATAAAAGGCCCTACGAGGAGGTGCAGCATGTTCTCAGGTGGCCTTTCCTTCCTGACTTGAGAAACATGAACATCTTCCTCAAGGAGCAACATATCAGTCATGCTTTTGTGTGTATTTATAACCACGTCTGGTCTAATGACGCAAATTTGGACCACAGTGTGTCACGAGGCATGGAAAGGGTCATGGGGGATCCAGAACAAACCGGCGGGGTGTAAACACAAGACTTTGCCAGTTTATGTTGACAAAATTAATTTGTTTAATTCCACGTTATCTGGCGTGACCTAATCCTGTTTTCAAGCTGTGACAAGGAAATGGATGGAGCTATTGATCTTCACTTCAGCCTCCATCGATCTACTGATGGATAAAGTGATAATGCTGTAATCATAAATAGCACAGCGTCTGGCTTGTTTGTTGTGACTAGGGAGAAGAAATATGGTTCTCATCCGGACGGCCAAAATGGAAAACAAATTTTAAACCCATTTAACTTACCTAGCTCAATATTTGCCAGAAGAATGCTTAGACAAGATAGTAAAAGTTCATTTCTAGTGTTTATTATGACAGAAAATCCCACAGGAACATCTGATTCAGGTAGAACCTGCACAAAGAACCTTTCGTAAAGAATTCAAGTACCGAATACAAAAAAGCATGCTCAAAAGTTGTTGACCATCACTCCCATGTGTGGTTCTTTACTAAACTGTTGCCACAATGTTGGAAGCACACAACTTTCCCTTCAGTGGATTTAAAAGACACCAACCCTGTGCACAAAACCACTGAGGTTAAGGTTGGAGTGGAAGAACTCGAGCGTCCTGCACTGAGCCCTGACTCTGGCTCATCCCCACTGAACACCTTTGGGATGAACTGGAACACCGACTGCACCTCCTAGGCCAGTGTCTGATCTCATTCATAAAGCTTTTATTATCGCCACACATATATTACAGCACACTGGAATTCTTTTCTTCACGTATCCCAGCTGAGGAAGTTGGGGTCAGAGCACAGGGGCAGTTATGATGCAGCACCCCTGAAGCAGGGATTGCTGGGGTGCTGGGTCTGGGGCTTGAAACCCCAATCAACAAGCCAGAGTCTTAACCACTTGAGCCTCCACTGTAGCTCAATGAGTAAAAATCCCCATAGTTATCCGCTCCAACATCTAGCGGAAAGTCTTCACAGAGGAGAAGAGCTTATTATAATCTGAAATAGGATTTTCAGCAAGTACATATGGGTGTGATGGACAAACTTTTGGTTAGACAGTGTAGAATAGATATACAGAGGCTGCTTAAAATCGTATAGCCTTTTTGGGTATTGAATTTATTCTCTGCAGTAAAATTGGCAAATTTGAAATGATTTTTTTTTTGTTTGTATTTTCTATTTATTTATTTGTTTGTTTGTTTTTTAATTTTTTTTAAATGACAAAAAAAGATCCTCTGCAGTTGTTGCTCATCCACCTCAAGGTTCAGCATGTCGTGTGTTTTGAGATGCTTTTCTGTTTAGCACGGTCGGAAAAAGTTGGTTAGTCAAGATATGTTCTCATCAGCTTGACCCAGGACTGGATGATTTTTGTTTGCTTGTTTGTTTGTTTGTTTTTGTCACAATTGGCCCCATTTTTGGGTAAACTCTAGAGACATTTGTGTGGGAAATCTCACCATTCCTGAAATACTCCAAACCAAGCTTGATATGGATATATAAGACATTTATAGAGTCTATACACTGGTTCGGCTGTTCGATTTTCCTGAAATAGGATCTACTTGTCTTACAGAGTGCAGTAAGTGTGTTGGCTGATGACGTCACTGTTTCAAGCTGTGGGAATAAACCTTAAAATGCCAGCAGCACAGGCCTGCTCTTGATTCCAAGTCATGAACCATACTGCATTGAATCCTCCACTAGATGTCAGCTTTTCCTAACTAATCCCATCCAGCCTCCCACCCCACCCCTCATCCCCACCCCCTTCGCCCTCCAAAGCTTCCTAAACATCACGAGGCGAAGAGGAGGAGGAGGAAGAGGAGAGGCTGCAATCATAAAACAGCTGGACGGGACGCAGTGAACGGATGCACGACATCTGTCCACGCATCAGCGTCAGAAGATTTCTTTCTTCTGTTCATCAGGTGTGTTGTTGGTTTTATTTTTATCATTGCTGTTGTTATTTAAGAGAGAAATAACAGAGATCTGTTGGAATGGAATGGAATGAAATGATGACCAGGGATATTTTTAATTGATATAATCCTGACGTACTCGTCAGCCTCTGGAGGCTTGGTGTGACGCCTCGTATTCGACTCCATATCACCTACAAACACGCGCAAGATGCCTGAGAAGACAAAATATAACCTGGTGGACGACAGTGATGACAGCTTCCAGTGCGGCATCGCCTTCCAGGTGAAGGTGCGTGTGACTAGAGTCACTGATGAGGCTGATGTGTGATGTGCTGAGCATGTGTGTGTGTGTGTGTGTGTGTGTGTGTATCAGCAGGTTATATATTACATGTGACTTTAAATTATGAACCCATGTCCACCTTCTCCTCCGTTCCGTCCTGTCTCTAGTTTATTGGCACTTTGGACATTGTGCGTCCCCAAAGCAGGCTGGACATCCTGGCAGCCATGAGAAGGGTCCGGGTGAGTGTTTGTTTGTTTTTTTCTTTCCAATAAATTTCTAATTTCTAATAAATAATGATTCCAATTTTTGTAATTATTAAATTAATTTTATGAATTCAATTAATCTATTTAAATCATTTATTTTAAATTAATTATTTATTTTTAAATTATTTATATAATTATTTTATTTTAATGAAAATCATTTCAACTGTTAGTCAATTAAAAAAAAACATTTTTTATTTCTACAACATAAATTGGCATTCGATTTTTACAACATTTTCTGTAAAACTGCATTTAACATACTTACTAAAATATTTTTACATTTTCTTTACAATATTTATTAATTTATTCTATATTCAAAAAACCTAATAATGCATTGATTTTGTTTCATTATTTTTGGATAAGTTTTGTATTCATTTAAAGTTTTTACCCCAACATCTTTTTTAAATATTAATTTAAATAATATACTAATAAAAGTACAAAATTATTCTTCAATAATATTATCAATATTAAACTTAAAGCTTTCTTTATGTTTAAACATTGTAACGTTGTTTTTGTTATTGTATGTTATATTTTATTAACAACATCAATTGTATGACAAAAAGAAAGGTATTTTTAAATGACAATTATTATTTAGATCTATCATTTAATAATTATCTATTCATATATCCATTGATGATATATTGGTCTTTAATTTTTTTTAATGTATTTGCAAATATTGTATATTGTGCAGATGGATTTTACTGTCTTCTTTATTTTATTATTTATTTATTTATCTATCTATCTATTTATTTATTTATTTATTTATTTATTTTAAAGATTAGCTATTAAATTTTACAATGTGAATCTGTTTTAAATATAATATTTTTATACCCTAACACACTGTACACATTCCTGGAGTCATCATATCATCATGATTAATGTTTTTAAGGGGGACACGGTGGCTTAGTGGTTAGCACGTTTGCGTCACACCTCCAGGGTTGGGGGTTCAATTCCTGCCTCCGCTGTGTGTGTGGAGTTTGCATGTTCTCCCTGTGCCTCGGGGGTTTCCTCCGGGTACTCCGGTTTCCTCCCCCAGTCCAAAGACATGCATTGCAGGTTGATTGGCATCTCTAAATTGTCCGTAGTGTGTGATTATGAGAATGTGTGTGCCCTGCGATGGGTTGGCACTCCGTCCAGGGTGTATCCTGCCTTAATGCTCAATGACGCCTGAGATAGGCACAGGCTCCCCGTGACCTGAGTATAGATCAGATAAGTGGTAGAGGATGAATGAAGTTTTTAAATAACACTCCTTCATTACCAAAAAAAAAAAAACAGAAAAAAAGAATTTTTTCAAGAATTTCTTCTTTTAGGAGCACTATAAATTTTTATTTTGGACTTGCTCCAGTGCCGGCTTATAGATTTATAGCAGCAGCATTGCACCAGTTTTCTCTGAGAGCGAAAATCTTTCTCCTTTCTTTTTTTTTTTTGGTAATAGACAGCCCAGGTTTAGTGCCGAGTATCTGGTTGAAAAGGATGACACTCTGTGTAGGGATCTGGAAATAAATAATCGATGAGCTCATGCTGATTTTCAAGAACAAGCAAAAATAACGCTCTTCCTTTCGTGGTGCTTTTCTTTCCGATGTAAAAGCTGTTGTCTTCAGGACAGAAGAATTTGTATAATAATTTTGTCTGTTTTTTTCTTTTTTCAGTATGAGTTTAAAGTGAAGAACGTCAAGAAGATGAAAGTAAGCCTTGTCGTGGCGGTGGATGGTGTCAAAGTGGTGTTGCATAAGAAAAAAAAGGTCATTGATCTTTTTAATGACAGACGTCAGATGTCTCATAATGACGGAATTTGCACCTTTTTTTAATGCAACATATTTCTTCCAGAAAAATGCATACAGCTGCGATGAAAGTCATGTAACATTGGCACAGGATCCCATTTACAGGTAAGAAATGTATTGATATGGCTTAATCATTTCTAATGAACATTTATTTATGGAATGATTTTGAATTATTTCTCTATCTGGGATTCTTTTGATTATGACTTTGGAGCAGTCAAGTAGTAGGAGTAATGATGATTGGCTCCTTTTGTCGCTTTAATTCCTATGTCTTGATTATTGACATACAAAAGAGAAATTCGTATGACCGGTATCTGTCATTCATGCTTCTTATGAGGTTCACGTCTTCCTGCTTAGGAGCTTAACTTTGCTCTGCAGGTTTCTTGTATGATGACACACGTCATCCAAAACACATTTTTCTTCGCCACATGAGTGTTGGTATGTCAGCAAAGTAATAACAACTACTGTATGTTTTACACTGTATTACAGACACCACCTGCATGACGTTTATACATTCTGTAGGTAGCTCTTTCGACAGTATATTTATTTAATCATAAATGCTGAATAGACCAATAAGGTTTGGCCACCAGACATGTGGAGACACCGGCTAGCTTTCTCATATGTGTGTAAAAGTGAAGGTATTTCTTCTGAAGGTCTGCTTGTGCAACATCTAATAATACCTATCTGCACCTAACTGGGTAACTCATACCAGAAATAACAGCTAATGCTAACATAGTGCTATGTTCAAGCTCTATCTTTAACTCAACACGAGTTCTCTTCTACTATAATTTGAATTATTTGGCTGTCCTTAAAATGTTAAAATGTTAATTTGCATTGGTTAATTTTATTCTATTATATGTTTTTTTTTTCATTCCCAGAATATTCTATGTGTCCCATGACTCCCAAGACCTTAAAATCTTCAGTTATATAGCAAAAGATAAGAAGAGCAACGTGTTCCGCTGCAACGTGTTCAAATCCAAGCGAAAGGTCAGTCGGCTAATCGACATCATATAGACATACCGGACTTTATAACACTTTCTACCAAGCAGATGAATTGATTTGGTATGGATAAGGAACAGGGTTAAATCTTGCATGATTAGAGTTGAATCACCTTTTTATTGACTGCACCAAAAGCGCCAATTTTTTTCTTTAGTATAGCCCAAAGTATGTATCAAAACTGGATACAATTGTACACCGTTAATTATTTACTTTTCCCCTTCTATTCCATTGTTCTGCTGTTAGAGTCAGGCTATGAGAATTGTGCAGACAGTCGGCCAGGCATTTGAGGTTTGCCATAAACAGAGTCTGGATACTGTGGATGGTAAGTCTGTACTTAATATTTTAGTTCCCTTTTATCTGATTCAGCAAAGAATTTACTTCTCACAATAATTGTTGTGGAGCCAATCATACAAAAAAGATTTAATGTCTTGTGACTGACATTACTCAAGATCATTTTCACTTCCCTAAAGGAAATTTGATTTGATTTTCCACCTAAAGTACCTTTGATTAATAATATCATCTGACCAGCTGATTGGTTTAACAAACCATTTTGGATTTTATGGACTAGTCCTTAGAGAAGTCCTGTCTAATCTGACTTTGGCAAAGACACTTTAGAGTCTGAAACAGTTTGCAAGATGGAAATTTACACATGATATCAAACTTATCAATCATGGTTTCTCCTGGTTCCCAGAGGAGATGTGCCTCATGTGGGCCTTGTAGGTAGAGTTTACCCGGTGGACAATAGGGATACCTTTATGAGGTGTCAAGACTTGCGTGTATCAAATGGCAGTTCAGAGTGGTCAGGCCTCTTGGCAAAAGGTTACATCCCAATGTAAGGGTGTCCAGTATTATCCAGAAAGGACTGGTGAGGTGTGGGTGCAGGTTCTCATTCTACCTAAGCAGGGGCCACACCTGATAGTCTATTGAAAGCCAGGATCAACTCTTTAAACAGGAGGAATGAGGCTCCTGCTTGAAAACCTGCAACCACTATAGCACTTTGCCCCTACAATTGGACAGCCCTGACCTATTGACCCAATAGTTCCACTGGGGGACTTCAATGCTTATATTGAGAGTAACAGAGAAATGAGTCGGGTGTCAAGGTCATGAAACACAAGGTTCATAAGCATACCAGAGACAATGAGGCAAGTGATTTTGTATTTCATACAAAAGATTTTGTAATTCATTGTCTTATCATATTTTATTAACAAGAGAGGGGCAGAGCTGTCAAATGAGCACACTTGGTGGTGAGGTGACAACATTTATTACATGGTGGTTTACCAGGTAAACCCAAGATATCCTTCTGAATAGACCATTTTTAAGTTCTCCATCAGAAAAACAGCTGAAAGGAGTTGTGGCCAGAGGGCTGTCAGTGCCTGTCATGGTATATGGATGCTCTGGTGGATACCACTGGTTAGGCAAGTTGTCTAAGAAGTCTTGTTTTTTACCTGAGTAATGCTCATGGAGGGTTCTGCTTATTAGGTTGAGAGATGTAGAAGAGTAATTTCTTATATTTAAAGCCAAAACTGTTTAACTGTACTTGTCAAGTGGACTATTTCTGACACAATTTTGCCAATTTATGTTGGTAGAATGGTTAGTGAAGTGCGAGGAGGAGAGAGGAGAGGAGGAGGACACTCCAGATGCTGATACCAACCCAGAGGAGATGGTGCAAAAGACAGATGTAAAGGTACTGCCTAGATACACTTTGATATACACTTAGGGATGTGGTAGCTCAGTGGTTAAGATTTTGGACTACATACAGCAGTATTTTTATTTTATCTAGTGTGTTAAGTTTACTTTTCCAAGCACTCGGCCAAAGAATACACTATGGACGAGCTGAACTGCTTAAAATAGGAAATCAAATTCAGAATTACGCCCTCGGAGACCATAATTCTATCCCCCCGGAGATTCTGCGTCCCGAAGAGCTCAGCGGAATGATCATCAACCCACCCCATGAGACACCGGAGGCGGAGTAGAGAAAGGAAGAGCTGTGATAGTAGCAGGAGACTTCAATCATGCAGACTTTAAAACTGTGATGCCAAGACTACACACCAACGTATACTTCCCAAGAGAGAACAACATACTGGATCAAGTGTACACAAATATTCCACGCGCCTAGAGAGCTGCACCATCTCCACACCTTGGCTCTTCAGACCACATCTCCATAGAGTTGACTCCATCCTACAGACCTCTCATCTGCAGAACACAACCATCCTTCAAAACTGTCCAAGTATGGAGTGTGGAGTCCACCTCACAGCTGCAGGACTGTTTTGAGAACACAGACTGGGAGTTGTTTACACAGTGCAGACCTGGAGGAGTATAGCTCATCCATTTTGGCCTACATAGCCTTCTGCACCATCATTGTGCTGACCACCAAAACCATCAAGGTGTTCCCCAACCAGAAACCATGGCTTGACAGGAAGGTGCGTTCTCTGCTGAAGGCGAGAAACATCGCCTACAGGTCAGGGGACAGACTGGCTTATAGCAATGCCAGGAGAGAACTAAAAAGGGCATCACAGAAGCCAAGCAGAGATATCAGCAGCGGATTGAGGGCCACTTCGTAAACAACAATCCCTGCAGCATGTGGAGGGGTATTAAAGCCATAACGGACTACAAGAGCAGCACCCCACTGACTAGCCATGACGCCACACTTCCAAATGCCCTGAATGTGTTTTGTGCATGCTTTGACAATTAGACCAGCCAGGTGGATACTCAGACAACACCACTGCCCAGAGATGAGCCAGTAATCATCCTCGAGAGCCACCAGGTGAGATCCACGATGAGAAAGATCGACATCACCAAAGCAGCAGGACCAGAGAGGGTGCCAGGCCGTACACTGAAGTCATGTGCTGACCAACTAGCAGGGGTGTTTACCAATATATTCAACCTGTCCCTGCAACAGGCTCTAGTCCCCACATGCCTCAAATCCACCACCATTGTCCCTGTGCCCAAGAAACAACAGGTCAGGTGTCTTAATGACTATCGTCCAGTCGCACTGACACCGATTATCATGAAGTGCTTTGAGAGGCTGGTTCTCCCCCACATCAAGGCCAGTATCCCTACTGATCTGGACAGCCACCAGTTTGCCTACTGTGGGAACAGATCAATGGAGGATGCAATCTCAACCGCACTCCACACAAGTCTGTCCCACCTGGAGCATCCCAACAGCTATGTCAGGATGTTATTTGTTGACTTTAGTTCAGCATTTAACACAATAGTGCCCCATAAACTGGTGGACAAACTTAACAATCTGGGACTAACCATTACACTCTGCTCATGGATTCTGGACTTTCTCGCAAACAAACCACAGAATGTCAGAGTGAGAAACTACACATCAGCCACTATCACCCTGAACACAGTAGCACCACAAGGATGCGTCCTCAGCCCAGCCCTTTTCACCCTATTCACACATGACTGCAAACCCATCCACTAACACCATAGTTTGCTGACGACACCACTGTAGTGGGACTGATATCAGGAAACGACGAGACACACTACAGAGAGGAGGTTCAACATTTGGTTGAATGGTGTGTGGAGAGTGACCTGGTTCTGAATACCAGTCAAATAAAGGAAATCATTGTGGACTACAGGAGAACCCAAAAAATGACACCTCCACCTCTCCATATAAATGGTGCAGAGGTTGAAAGGGTTAACGACATCAAATTCCTGGGTCTGCACATAACAAAGGACTTAACATGGACCATTAACACCACTTACTTAGTGAAGAAAGCTCAACAAAGGCTCTTCTTCCTAAGAAAACTCAAGAAAGCCAAAGTACCCTCTCAGCTCCTAGTAAATTTCTACAGAGTACAATGGAGAGCATTCTCTGCCACTGCATCACAGTGTGGTACACCAGCTGCACCACAGAGAACCAGAGAGACCTGGCTCGGATAATCAAGATTTTACAGAAGATTGTAGGAACCAAGCTTCCCAATCTGGAAACGGTCTATGCTAGCCGTCTACACAAAAGAGCTAGCAACATCATCAAGGACGCAACCCACCCAGGACACAGACTGTTTGTGACCCTCCCATCGGGCAAAATATACAGGACAATCAAGACAGGCACAAACAGACTAAGGAACAGCTTCTTCCCCAGAGCTGTAACCTGCATCCCCCCCCCCCCCCCCCCAGTATATATATATATACTGATATATACTGTTATATTTCAGATTATAGTTATTAATCTTCTTTATTTTCTCTGTATATTTTTCTTTGTATTTTTGTATAGTATTTTTTATATTGTAGAATTTTTTTTTTCTTTACCTCCTTTTGCTGCTGGTCTCTGAGAGCTACCAAACAAATTTCGTTGTATCACTACGAATTGTAAAAATAACCTTTTTTACTTGGAAAGAATTTTCCAAAAATACAGACTGGACAGTTGATAGAGGTCTTCTGCAGTTGTAGTCCATCCATCTCAAGGTTTCAAAAATCATGCATTCTGTGATGCTTTTCTGCTCACAATGTTTGTAAAATGTAATTAAATCAGAATGCATCTGCATGATTTTATGCATTGCACCACTGACACACGATTGGCTCCAAGTTTATAAACAGTATCAAATAAATCCTCTTGAAAAACATGAAAACACCCCTAGCATTCATGTGAGGTTTAGATATTTTCTTCTGTTCTGCAATGAATAATGCAATCTACAGCATAAATGTTGCATGTTGTTTTAGCATTTCTATCAAGTCTATAATGAATAAAATATGCACAGACTGTTTATCATCAGTGCTCATGTATCTGAGCTTTCACGTTATCAAGCTGTCTAAAAGAGACTTCATGATGAAGCTTTTTTTAGTATAAATTTATAATGTTTAGCAGCATGAATTACTGCATATTTCTGACACAGCATACTCTGACTTGAAATTTTCCAAGAATTCTTACAAGCTGACTGGTGCATAAAATTAGGAATTGTTAAAGAAATAAAGTGAGGGACTGGAAAAAGCATATTTCATATACACTATATTGGCAAAAGTTTTGGAACACCCCTCCAAATCATTGAATTCAGGCGTTGTTTTTCAGGGGTTGGCCTTGGCCCCTTATTAAGAGGAACTCTTAATGCTTCAGCATACCAAGACATTTTGTGAACTGTTTGGGGATGGCCCCTTCCTGTTCCAACATAACTGCGCTCCAGTCCACAAAGCAAGGTCCATAAAGACATGGATGAGTGAGTTTGCTGTGGAGGAGTAATGACCTCAACCCAAAAGAACACCTTTGGGATGAATTAGAGCAGAGACTGCAAGCCAGACCTTCTCCTCCAACATCAGTGCCTGACCTCACAAATGTGCTTATAGAGGAATGGTCCAAATTTCCCATAAACACACTCCTAAACCTTGTGGAAAGCCTTTCCAGAAGAGTTAAAGCTGTTACAGCTGCAAAGGGCAGGCCTACTCCATATTACATTCATGTGCATGTAAAGGCAGATGTCCCAAAACTTTTAGCAATATAGTGTATATCCTAAGAAAAAAATGTATAACAATTATCTGTTCAAAACTTAACTACATAGCTTCCTGTGTCCTCAGAACATTGAAAACATGTCTTAGCATCAGTCCATTTTCTGAGACTAATACATTAATTAATCTCTTCTCTGTCCCCAGGTCTCTGAAGATGTTGTGGTTGAAATAGAGCCATCAGGAGTGCTGTCACCAGTCTCAGAGCACCTGTCACTGAGCCACCGAGTCCAGCTCCTGAAAAAACAACTCAAACAGCAGGAACAGAAGAGCCAGGCTGCCTCAGCACAGGCAAAAAAAATACACACAGAGGACCTTCAACTGACATTATTATTACTGTAGCAATTAATGCTATGGTGACACTGACACCTAACCACAAGGCTACCTTCAGTAACAATAAGGCAATCTTTGGCTTATTGTTAAAGTTACAGTTTTCCAAAAATTTACTCAAACTACCAAGAGATCCCAGGATCACTTCAAAGATCAGTAATTTGGCAGTGGGATGGCTCTCCCACTTACAATTTGATAAAGCTTGATAACAACTGGCTAATGGATAACACGCATGCTGTCCACAGGTTATTGTTTAGAGTTTCACAGTCAATTTCCATTTTCTCTCCACCCAATAGCCACCTCTCATATCATACCCTAGCTACCAGCTACCAGCTAACATTTTTTCAAACTGCTGCACATATTGCATTACAGGACTATGTAACACACTTAGAGAACAGTGCTCTCTGAACTCTTCACCTCACATGCCTCCAGAGATGCACATGATTGGCTAGTGTCTCTTTGATTGACAAGGGAGAAAGAATACCCCATCCCTCCCACCTAGATGGCACAACAAAATTTGGCAACTGTGGCACATAAACTGCTTTGCATACCAGATATGATGGAACTATGAACCTGATAGGTTTGCATCGATGGATTTGACAGATGTCCACATTTCCACTTGAGGTATCAGTTCAGGATCCTTCCTTTTGGGTTAGTACACCCTGGAAGAGTATCCATAGTTTACGAAAGCCAAGATAGTTGCCCTGGAAACCTCACACCACCACACCAGCAGGGTCTCCCCTATCTGGATGACTGTGTGCTCTAGGGTGGGCAGTCCAGGCAGCAAGAGACAAGCGGGAAACATCTTCTGATCTTGCATCATGTTGGAAGCTCCAACATTGAAAGTCCATACAAGAAGAACCATTTGACACTTGCACAGACTAGCTTCATGTCTAGCTTCATGCAAGCCTTTCTCACAACAGACAGCTGTCAAGATGATAAAGGCAGGCAGAAATAGTATGGACGTTCTCTATCAAATCAAGCAGGGGTGTTGGCAGGGGCTAACCTAGTGGTAAGACAGAAAATGTTGCATGTCGGACTATTTAATTGTCAGCCATATTGCCGGAGCATGTGCTAGTATTAGGGACAAAAGATTGTAGACATTCGCACTGTACAGTTTTTTTTGCAAAAAGTCTATAGGCTCACTGCAAGCAGTTTGTGGCCAAGTTAATATGCAAATTTGTTACGCTTCCTAACGTAGTTCTCAATATCAATAAAGTATAGTATTTGGACTACAGTATATTTTCTGCCAATATTGTCTGGTAAAGCTCGCAAACCTTTCATTCTCCACTAGTTTTATTGGAAAAGACCCTAGTGGTCCAGAAAGAAAGGACATAGAAAGGAAGGTTATACATTTAACTGGGGTATGACAGCTGCATATGGTTGCTGTTATTGATGTTGTTAATGGTCTATCAATGTAGTTTTTTGCTGCTTTTTTCATTGCCAGGCTGCCCTGCTCCAGCAGCAGCTGTGCTTGGAGGCTCGGGCAAGGACGGAGGCTCAGGTTCGAGCCCAACAGCTTCTGCAGCAGAATGGCGAGCTGCTGCAGCATCTCTCCATGCTGATCAAACACATCCAGGAGCTGGAGCTTCGTACTCACTCATCCTCCTCCATCAGTGAGTTTTCACTGCTTGTATTGTTAACTCTTAGTAGCAAATTCAGATCTTTTCAACTTTATTGAATGTAATTCTCTGCATCCTGCAGTGGGGTCTCAGGACAGCCTGTTGGAGATCGCTCTGAGAGACAACGTCCCTCGTTTCTCACCCTTGAAGAAGCCTACCGTGGTGCGCCTGGATCCATTCGGCTTTTTTCCAGAGACTTCGGACAGCGAGAAGAAGCCAGAGCATTTTGACCGGGATTCAGGTCAGGGTCCAGACGAAGAGCAAAGTGAGAGTTCTCCTACCGAAGCTCGCTACTTCTGCACTTTGGAGCTCCCTGGGTTCAGGGAATCGGGTATTGCATCCGGATACGAGTCCAATACGGACGAGAGCGATGATAGGGAAAGCTGGGGCCAATGAGTGATTAAGGATTGATGCTCTTTAAGCACTATTGGTGATGCAATTCATCTCCAGATGTTTGAGAGTTATGAGAATATGGATTCAATTCTGTTGAAATGGAGATTTGGAGTCTTCAAGGCCAGTGACTTCGAGGAATAATTAAGAGATCTGAACTCTGTAAAGTGTGTTGTAGGGAAAGTCCTTTACTTTTTGAATGAGAGTGATGAAATTATGAGTGACACAATACCAGTATATGTTCCTGACGTTTATTTTACAGTATTTTCCTTATAAAATTAATAAGTGGACTCCCTTTAATTGGTATAGGAAATGGAAAGCAAACTTTCAGAACTCTATTCTGTTATTTATTTCCACACACATTAGCAAAATTGCCCCTGTATGCGTAAAGGTACACTTGTCAACTTGAATTCATTCGACTTTACATATTTGTGCATAGGAAATTTCCGCAGACTTACAGAACAAAAATGCACTCAGATGATTTTTTTTTTTTGGTTTTTGCAGGTCTGTGTCATATTAGCATTTAGCAAGAATGAACAAACATGAATATGCTATGCTGTGCCCTTTATATCAATGAACAAGATGATGAGACATGGTCAGAAGAGGATGAGGATGGGGGCTAAAAGAAATTATGAACTCTTTAAACAAGACCTGCTTGCTTCACTGTGCTCGTCCGCCGTCATCATTGTGTGACAGAAAGCAAAACAAGAAGACAACGGATAATAGTCCTGTGATCGTTTTAAAGCTTTTGGTCTGACTCTGCTGTTACTATGATGCTAATATGCTGAGCTTCCATGATTTCTACAGTGGACCTGTACCTGCACTACTACTTGCACTGTTCTGCTTGACTGTAGACATATCCTTGCACATCTGGAATTTCTCCATCTGTATAATATGGCCAAAAACGGCACAGTGTTATTGTCACCTCCACTGGATCCATGGACAACACGAGAAATCCTGGACCCTGTAAAAAAAAAAAAAAAAAAGGCTGGTTTATGACACTGTAAAAAGTTCCAGATCACTCTCTTTTTTGTTTGAGATCATAATGTACAAAATTTCATAGCACTGTCTCGTCTACCTGTACACAGTTTTGGTTGTAACAGATAACACCATTAAGGAGAATGCATAAGCACCATCATGTGCAAACTGTACGTCTAAATCATCACACACTAACCTCCAGTAGCTCACAAATTAAAGATACCGCCTGTATTACTTAAAAGCATTTCTAAAACTGCTAACTTCATAGCATTTTATACACACCAACAAAAACTGTGATTTGCAATATTGCTATGTACAGAATCTGGCTAGTTTCTTCAGTTTCAGGTTTGTGTTTACATTTTTTCCGGCCTGGAAATAAGCTCCACCCACACAGCTAGCTAATCTGTATAGCTTTTCCCTCTAAGGCAACTTGAACACGTGGAGTTAACCAGAAAATGTGTCAGTTAGGGAAGTAGATTTCTGCTTGTCTGTGTTTTTATTGCAGATGTAATTCTCCTTGCTGCTAGCAGGAGAATGTAAAAACAAAAAAATATCACAAACGGCTCCTTTAAAAACACTCCAGCTAAAGTGTTTCGGTATATCTGTAAACTTGTGGCAAATCTGGTGTTGCATGACTGCATATTCCGTCTACTTCTCCGTCATAAGGTCTTCATGAATAGAGCGTCCGGAGTTATTAGTCCTCATGCTGTCATGTTTAGCTATGGCTCTCTTTGGGGTTGTGTTTTGTGTTAAAGAGAGAATGACAACTTTCCTCCTTTCAGTCGTGTCATTTAACCCTGCGTTTGTCCGATTTGCTAAACGGTACAGTGGCTAGAGCGTAGAGAAATGATAAATCGTGACGGGTTTAATTGCAGAGTAACAATGTTTAAAATGTTTCATTAAGCATGCAAATGCTTTTCAATAATTGTTTTTCATACTAACAAATCAAACAGGTTTTTTCTTTTCAGTTTGCATTTAATAAAGCTACTCTCAAGCATCTGAGGTGAGTCTCTGGCTAAATTATTCAGGTGAATTTTGCCTGTGTTAAGCAAACAAGTACGTGCTCTTTAAAACACTATTGGGTGAGCTGGATTGCTTCAGGAGATCAGCAAGGTACTGTATAACAAAGGCAAACCTTTTGAATGGTTTGGCTCTATTTAGGACTAACAGTTAGTGTAAGATTGTGTTAGATCCAAAAAAAAAATTAATCTGTGTTAGATTGAAAAAAAAAAGAGTCTGACTGATGTACTTTGACTAATAAAGATGTTAGCTACAGTTATTTTCGGGGAAAACTGCCCAGTAATGTGTCTGTAGTTAGGACTTAACACTAAAATTGAGCTTATCTGTATTCAGACCTCAAAGTACAAGGAGGTCTTAGTTATGTCAATTATGAACTTACTTACGAACAGGTAAATATAACCACAATATGTCACGCTAATATGTTTTGGAAGCTCAATATGCAATTATTCACGATATTACTTAATGACATGCTTATTTTACAGCATCTTAAGCTGAGCCTATGCTTATCTCATGGATTTTGTATTAACAAGAAGAGCTGTAAACACATTAGCATTCATCCTTTAAGCTGTAAATACAATTAGAGAGCAAACAGAATTTACAAAAAGATTGGCATTATCTTTCTAAATCCCAGAAATCAAAGAAGGACTTAAAAGTACGACAATCTTACAGTCATCTAAACATAACCTTCAATTTGTATCTTGTGGCTTTCACACGTTCTGCGTAGTGCATAAGTGGTTTAGTGAATGTTACTGTGTCTCATAATTGAAGCCTTATGTGAGGATCTTTTTCATTCGGCTTTACAAATTCTCTCTCTCTCTCTCTCTCTCTCTCTCTCTCTCTCTCTCTCTCTCTCTCTCTCTCTCTCTCTCTCTCTCTCTCTCTCTCTCTCTCTCTCTCTCTCTCTCTCTCTGTGTTGATTTGTACAGAACAGGGCAGCACTGAGTCTTGATGGACTAACATCCAGTTCTGAAATTCCTTTTAGGAGTCTCTGTTTATGGAGCTCATGGCAGACAAGTGGTACGTTTTTTTTTAATGAATTTTTAATATTCCGAATTGCTTTCACATTCATTTTGTTTGATATTGATATAAATGTGTATGGAGAGATATACAGATTGATAGTACTTGGTAAAATGTAGGTAAAAAATGTACGTAATTTGTAAAGTGCCTATAGTAGCAAGAGATACAGTAGGTGGAATGTATGTGTATATTTCTTTGGACCGAATCTAGAAAGTTTGCTATTTGTCTCAATGTGATTCTTTGGTTCTGTTCGTAGAGCAAGGAAAGAGATGTAGCAATAAAATAAATTACATTCATCATTTTTATTTTATTTAAGATTGTGTAGATTGTTAAAAATGTAGTCTGTTAAAATGAACATACTGCACCTTAAAAAAAGGGTCCTTGTCTGGAAATGGTCTAGACATTTGGACATTCTCTTGTAATATACTTTAAAAATAAGGTTTTCTTAAAGTCAGCAAAATCGGACATACATTTCTTTCGATTTTCACAATATTCGGTCAGGTTAGCTTACTTTATCATCAGCTGTGAAGATCACAGTAAACAATAATAAATAAGTCCACACAGAAACCTTGTCAGGTTAGTTACCTGGCTAACAATAACAATGCATCCTTTTAGGTTTGCTAATGCTTGCTATCTAGATAAAGTTATCAGTGAGGATTGATATGTGGAAAAGCTATGAATCTGACCTAACAAAATTTGCTCATGGTGGTGAGGTAACCTTTTATAAACCTTTTTAAAGATTAAATATGACTTAAAAATCCTCTCAGAAACCCTGGCAAGATATTTCTCTTATATTAGCAGGACATCCTGTTATGTTAGCTATTTTGAGCTATATGACTAATGTTATCAATAAAGATTATTTAAAAACTAGGTTAACTTATGGTTTTAGTGAAGAATATAAAAATCTAAGAATATGACAAAAAAATCCTGTCAGATTAGCTCATGTTAATGGTCTGATTTGTGCTAGCAGAAACGATTATTAAAATTTATGACTTTTGTATCCTGTCAGGATAACTAGTTGTCTAATCTTAGCAGAACATCCTACTGGGTTAGCTTATGTTAGCTACGTAACTAGGTATGTCCATAAATAATATCAGAACAAAAAAGAGTTTTAAGATTTATAAATATGACTTGTCAGACAATATTCCTGTAAAGTTAGCAATACAGCTAAAAAAAAATCCTTTCAGAATTACTCGAGTTAATGGTCTGAGACGTGTTAGGAGAAAAACTGACCTAAAAATTCCTGTCAGAAATCCTGTCAGGTTAGCAATCTGGCTAATGTGTATGGATAAATTCTGTTACATTAGCTTATACTAGCTAACTAATGTTGTCAGTGAGAAATCCTGTCAGCTTTGCTACTGATAACTGTCTCAGTAGTGTTAGGAGAAAAGATTTGTAAACACAACATAAATGTCCTCTCATAAATTCTGTCAGGTTAAGCCGGCTAACATCCGGTTAGGTTAGCTATTGTGAGCTACCTATGTTTGTCAATAAAGAATATTAAAATCTATGAATGTGACAGAAATCCTGTCAGATTAGTTTATGTTAATGGTCTGAGTAATGCTGAGCAAAAAATAATATTAATATAACCTAAAAATCCTGTCAGGTTAACTCATGTTAGCTAGCTGGCTAATAGACAAAAAGTCAGACAAACAGATTTCATTGTCTTTACACTTTAATACTTTAAATGTAATAATATAGAAGTTTATAAAGTTACTAGTCTGAGGAAGCTTGATTTATCTGTCTTTCTCACACACACACACACACACACACACACACACACACACATAAAGAGCTTAACTAGTAGTAATATTTATTTCTGTTGTATTCTGTTTTCATTCCAGGTGAACTGATTGTCCTCGGAGTAAAATGTCCATCATGCGAAGCTCCTTCGCTCTGCTCATCTTCATCGGCGCAGTGAGGTCACAAGTCAATCCAGGTAACATAACGTTATTCTGAAATAATATATACATTTTTTATATTAAGTGCTCATCACACCATCCATCCCATCATTTTCACCCCATAAGCTAACGTATTTTATGTCTAAGCAGTTTAGAAATTTACAACAGCAGCTCTATTCATATGAAGGAAGTGACACAGAATGTATCTGTTTAGTCTGCTAAGGCAAACAAAATCCTTCGCTTGCTGGATTTTTCCATCTTGCTCACTAGTACAGTATGGCTTCGTGACCATAAAGAAGACGAGGCATTGCATCACCATGCGCACCGATATTAAGACACGCATATGCATATATAAGTCATTTATTTTCAAGCTCAACATTTAGCAATATGCTCTCAAACAGGTCACTGGCAAAATGATTTGGTGTCTTTTTTAAGCACTGGGTTGGAACAGGGAGGTCATTCACATGGATCTGGCACATGAAGGAGGCCATGTTGGGGGGTCTAGTGACTGTTTAGCCTGCCAAGGTTAACAAGATGAGTGGAGTCACTGAGTTTAATCATTTATTTGCTTATTTTGGACTTTTCCAGCAACCTTTCATAGCCCAGCATGAAGAAAGTCTAGTTCCATACTACAGCAACATGGTCAGGTATATTCGTTAGCAGCATTTGTAAACAATTTCATATATACATTCAAAGACCAATTTATTAGGAACCCCTGTACATCTGTTTAGTTATGCAAATATTTAATCAGGGTATCATGAGGCAGCAGGTCAGTGCATAAATGCATGTAGGCGTGAGTTTAGAAATTTAGTGTTAAGAAATTTAGGGTGAATTTTGACCATGTCATGGTTGCTAGCGCCAAACAGAACCTGCTAATCTCCTGGGATAACTGTCTCTAGACTTCATACTAGAGAATGATCATTAATACAATGTTAATGAGATCCAGTGAGAACAGATTTGTTCAAGGATACAGTAATTCAAGTAATCACTCTTTAAGACAGTGAACAAAAAACCATCTCCATACACACAATTAGAATAGGGTTCCTAATAATTTGGCACTTCCTGATGAGAGCGGTCAGAGGAGAATTTACTGACTGGCTAACTCAAATAACCGCTCCGTACAAACCCGATGAGCAGAAAAGCATCTCAATACACACAAATCATAAGGCGGACAGGCCGCAGCAGTAGAATAGTATATCAAGTTCCAGTCTCGCTAGATAAGAAGATGAATCTGAGGCTGCAGTGGACACAGGATCATCCTCAACTGGACAGCTACAAATCTTCAAGTGTGTATTTTAGATCTAATAAAACTTCTAAATACAACTTACATGTAAATGAGTGCACAAATAACATATGAAGGAGATACGTCAACTATACCCAAAAAGCTAAATATATTTATATATATTTTAAGCATTAAACATTAAAACACCATTAGTTTCACTCCCAGTTGACATCTCGTGTAGAAGCTTAGCTGGTTCTGCATTTTTTCTTTCTGGACAATAATATAAAGACCCTCTGTGTCCATGGCGAGGCCTCCTGGAAGGTATTTGGTATTTGGGTGTTTACCTTTGGGGTGTGGGCTGTGTGAGCGGTGTGCCTGTTTCACCCAAAAAACTCCTAGAAAGTCAGAAGCTGAAACAAACCAACCCGTTATACTCCACCTAATTATACACAACAGCTCATTTTCAGCTTATACACAAAGGAGAAAGAAAAAATTTAGTAGCCGATGGAATTTATTAGCATGAGATGAGGTGCTGAGTGAGCTGCTCTGAAATAAATGTATGAATTGTTATTGCAGTCGTAGGATTTATTATTATTTTCTATGAAGTACTAATATGTGTACATCTGTGTGTGTGTGTGTGTGTGTGTGTGTGTGTGTGTGTGTGTTTTAGCCACATGCAGGTATCCACTGGGGATGACTGGAGGCAAGATTCAGGATGAGGATATCTCAGCGTCCAGCCAGTGGTCAGAGTCTACTGCAGCTAGATATGGCAGGTAAATACGACTAGATGAAGATCAAAACACACACACACACACACTAATATAGATTTATAAACCTTTTTAAGACAAAAGACAAGAGGGCAAGAAGAAGAAGAAAAGAGGGCAAGAACCCTTTATTTTGGCCACAAATACATTACAGCACAGTGGAATTCCTTTCTTCGCATATCCCAGCTGTGGAAGTTGCGGTCAGAGCGCAGGGGCAGCTATGATACAGCAACCATGGAGCAGAGAGGGTTAAGGGCCTTGCTCAGTTGCTCAACAGTGCAGCTTGGTGGTGCTGGGGCTTGAACCCCTATCAACAACCCAGGGCCTTACCCGCTTGAACCATCACTGCCCCAATAACTGTATAAATGTTTATAGCTACTTTAAGTATTCCAGAAACATTTCCTGATATCGCTAGCTAGCTGGGTCCCAAATGACATACTACACACTATGCACTTACACTATGTACTCTACTGTCTAGTGTATGAATTTTAGAAGCATAGTATCGTCTCAAAATAAATTTTTACCCACAGTTTTTATCTACAGTCCGACAGAAGACAGTCATTTCCTCCATGCTTTGTTATCTCTAATCACAGACTGGATTTCGATGATGGAGATGGTGCATGGTGCCCAGAGGCAAATGGTCCTAGGAGGCAAATGGAGTTCCTGCAGATCGATCTTCGCATTCTGCACTTTGTCACCCTGGTGGGCACGCAGGGGCGTCACGCGGATGGCGCAGGCAACGAGTTTGCGCAGCGTTACAGGATTAAATACAGTCGTGATGGCTCCCGATGGGTCCCCTGGCATGACCGTAAGGGCAGTCAGGTAAGCTAATGGCACATGAATACCAAGACCAAGGAATGGAACCCAGACTTACCTCACCGATCCACACCTCCTTGAGCCAGGATACACCTGAGCAGTTTAGGGGGTTAAGGAGACAACAGAAGCAGCTTGGTGGAATTTGAACTCGCAACCTTCTAATCATTACTCCAGAATCCTAAACCACCAATCTGTCACTATTCAGTATTGTGTCCACCAGTTAGAACCTGACAATTGAACAAAACTTTGACTAGCATGTTTTTGTTCTTGATATGGTTACCATTCCATGTCTTTCTTCCCAGATCATCGAAGGTAACAAGAACGCCTATGACATAGTGCTGAAGGACCTGGAGCCTCCTATCATCGCCCGCTTTGTGCGATTCATGCCCGTCACCGATCCTACTGCATCTGTGTGTATGAGGGTGGAGCTGTATGGATGCGAATGGCTAGGTCAGATTTCATTATAATGTCCAGTGCCACTTATGTCCCTAAAGGAATCCTCCACCCTGAAAGATGTTGAGATTTTTGAAGGTTTGGAATCTGAGATTGCTACATCAATCTGATGAGATGTGATTGACCAAATAGTCAGAGAACTGGGCAAATGGGTAGTAAATGTCATGTTTTTATTACATATCATCCAGGGTAAACTCCTAGATTTGGTGGACAGATTACATTGGAATTGAATTGAAAGAAAATTATTGTCTGCTAAAATAAATTTCCTTTTTTCCTCCAGATGGCCTCGTGTCCTACAGCAGCCCTGCTGGAGAGGAGATGACCTTTGGTGGACAGCAAGTCTACCTTAATGACAGTGTGTACGATGGAGCCATGGGTTACAGGTAAACGTCCCTGGACGTATGGTCTTTTACCTTCTGCCCATATCAGAAGTATATTTTCACTATATGTTGAACAATACAAACAAAACATCTGCTTGGTATTATTTCTCAGCATGACGGAGGGTCTTGGGCAGTTGACCGATGGAAGTTGGGGACTGGACGATTTCACTCAAAGTCATGTTTACGGTGTTTGGCCCGGATATGACTATGTGGGCTGGAGCAACGTTAGTTTTTCCAGCGGCTCTGTGGAAATGACGTTTGAGTTTGACCGTATACGAAACTTTACATCAATGAAGGTCAGTGAGCAATGTACAGTATATATGTATTAATCCAAAATTTTCAAAATTCGAACATCAGTTATGATATGGAATTATTCACTGTTCTTATTAAAAAAATTCATGTCAGCCTAGATTAGTATAGAGTTATCCCTCAGTTCCTGTATGTCTTATTCCAAGTGTTCTAATCATTAAAGGTTTGTAAGTTGTATGCCATAAAAATGTATACCATTGATGGACTACCTGGACCTTTACTCCTGTTCTGGCCATTAAGGGACCAATTCTTGCTCATTCTCTTAGGTTCATTGCAACAACATGTACACTTCAGGGGTGAGAATATTCCAGAGAGTCGTCTGTTACTTCCACTCGGAGTCAGACTGGGAAACCAGGCCTGTTTCATTCAAGCCCAAAGCAGACAGTAAAAGTCCCAGTGCTCGATTTGTCACAGTGGCTCTGGGGAATCGTATGGCCAATGCCATTAGATGTCAATTTGCCTTCAGTGACACTTGGATGATGTTCAGTGAAATTACTTTCCAGTCAGGTAACACATGAACATGAACTTATTTTACTTTGTAATGTCAAATTTGTCAAATGAATACTTAAAAAACTCAAGATATTGCTAATGCTAAAAAAAAAAGCAAAAAAATCCAATAAATTCTCTGAGAGATTAAAGACTCTTCACTTTTCCCAAATCCAGATACAGCAGTATATAATACCTCTCTTGTTCAAACAAAACGTGGCCATCCTACAAGCATGCAGCCAGGTAATGGATTTAGCTTTAGCTTTGGCATTGTGTTCTTGCAATGTTAGCATGTTAGAACAAAAAACATATTTTCTATATAATATATATGTAATCAACCAAGACATGTTTCTTTGGTTTTCCACTTAGCTGATTAGCATAATGAACTATTAACTTCGAGACAGCTAGCATTTAGCTAGCACTGTTTTTAGCTAATCGTAGCTGTTAAAGCATCTTCATGTTTTTTTTAACTTACTTACTTAGTTATTTATCCATTATTTACACTAGGCCTCGATCCCACCCATAAAATTGATGACAGCAACACACGCATCCTCATAGGCTGCTTAGTGGCCATCATCGTCATCCTGCTGGCCATTATCATCATTATCCTCTGGAGACAGGTCTGGCAGAAGATGTTAGAGAAAGTGAGTCATTCTTGTCATTATCCTCCTTATTATCCGCATTATATACAGATTGGGCCTTTTGTGTCTTTCATTAAATAAGACCATAAATAATCATGTAATGGTTCCAGGCCTCACGCCGGATATTGGATGATGAATTAAGTTCTCGTCTCTCGGGCCGCAGAGAAGCGTTTTCTCATCGTCAGTCCTCCCTCTCTAGTGATTCTGAATCTACCAGCACATATGAGAGAGTGTTCCCACTGGGATCCGATTATCAGGAGCCATCCCGTTTACGGAAGTCACCAGAATTTCAGGCAATGGAAAATCTTGGTGAGAGGCAACAGTCCTAATTCTACTCTACGTCTATACTTCGTATGATACCCTCTAAGGAGAACTTAATACATGGTTCATTTAATGCACATATATGTTCCATGTACGTGATCTTGTTCTACAGCAGTCATGTCTGAATCTTCTGACCAGCATACGGCCACCACCAAAGATGACGTCCCTCCCTATGCAGAAGCAGATGTAGCGAGGCAGAAAGCTTCGAGCAGTCATTGTTATTCTATTGCAGCAATCAGCATGCCTCCTGGACGTGACGGAGCATTAGAGGAATTTCCCAGAGAGAAGCTGACATTCAAAGACAAGCTTGGAAAAGGCCAGTTTGGAGAGGTCAGTGCAGAGTAGACACTACACTGTAGAGTGGCCTTTCCAAAATATCTGGGTTTTACCCCGGTACCAAAAGCAATGTTTGCCCAGATAACAGTTTTTTCCTTTTAAATCAAAATCCTGTCTTTCGGAATTTCCATAGAGCCACGGGTATTTACAAGATGCATGCAAGCAACCTAGTAGCCCTTGATAGCCAGTGATATAGGATAGACCTCCTTGCGCACTCAGTCTCACCGTGACCTCAGAAAGAACTCCTATAGTTACCATGGATACTTCCCTTATAAGCTGAAGGACAATGTGGCGCCACAGGGGCACAGGAGATATGTAAGCCATTGTCTGTTATATGCTTTCCCTCCTCCACTACTGATTATTCCCATCTTGCCAGAAATCAGAAACTTGGTCACAGATTCCTGCTTATGTCCCTGAGACATTGGTTTTTATTACTTCTTTTGCTAGAAGTTGCAGTACCCTAGTGACTTCCATGTCAAGCAGATCAGTTGCTCCATATATACAGAGAGACATGGACACATGTGCCTGTGGGTCTGACCCCTCAGAATGAGTCACCAATTTAGGACTTTAAAAGCATTTCTAAATGCAAGTCCTGGTTGAACAAAAGCTTTGAAATCTGGTAGATGAAAGCTATTCCACAGCACACCACAGTAATGAGGAGGCATCACTCTTGTGACTCATGGACTTTCTGAAAGAGATAAAGCATAAAAGGCGTAGTATCTTCGCTTTGTACAATTATTTAGACAAATTGAGTGGGAGAACTACATGAACTGGTAGTTCTTTTTGCAATAGTCCACTTTGCAATAGTAGCCAGAAGAATCTTGGTTGAATCTAGGTTTTCTGCTGATAATCATATCATTTAGTTTCATGAACCAGCCTACTGACCTTGTAGTGTGTTATATCAGGGGATCTGTAGAGCAGTCCTTGTTGTGCCTGGTGCACTCCTTACACTGTTATTTACACTAGATGGCGGCCATTTGATCCATACAGGAAAGGCACTGGCTAGAAGATGCTAGGCCACAAGGTGGTGAATGTTACAACCCTGGCTTGCAGGTGGTCCATATCATGATATACCACTCATCATAGGTATTAATAAGAGGTGTGCTAGAGCCTGTGAGACTGGTAAATTAAGAGACTACTAAAAAACAAGGGATTACAGGTATCAGGGGAAACGGGTATCAATAATGATCAGGGGGTCAGGTGAACAAGAATGGTGGAATAAGGATGATGACAAAATGCTCTCCCTGATCTAAACATGCATTCCACTTAGTGATGGTGTCTGCAGGTTCACCTCTGTGAGGCAAAAGGAATGAAGGATTTCATGAAGGAAGATGGCAGTGATATCGGGGATGAGCCCATTCTGGTGGCTGTAAAGATCCTCAGAGAGGATGCAACTAAAAACGCAAGGTAATGCAATCATGGTTCAAAACGTCTAAGGCCACTACCAGGACCTTATTTATTTCAGAGCATAGTCCATGCTGACATGAATAATGTGATCACTTGTATCTTCATATGGAATTTAAACATTTTCTCTAGGAACGACTTTTTAAAGGAGATCAGGATCATGTCGAGGTTGCGAGACCCCAACATTATCCGTCTGCTGGCCGTATGTGTAGAGAGCGACCCCCTGTGTATGATCACAGAGTACATGGAGAATGGAGACCTTAACCAGTTCCTCTTTCGGCACGAGCTTGAAGATTTGGGACAAGACCAACAGTGCACAGCCACCATCAGGTTGTTTAGATGTCTGTAATTCAAATGCTTAATGCTAGTCTCTCCACACTACCAGAAACCTGATTGTTGTCTTTTACTCTGGTTTGTAGACCCATTAAAATCTTGTGCTCTTTGCAGTTACAGTGTCCTGATCAACATGGCTGCTCAGATCGCTTCGGGTATGAAGTATCTGTCTTCTCTTAACTTTGTGCACCGTGACTTGGCCACACGTAACTGCTTGGTGGGGACAAATTACACCATCAAGATTGCAGATTTTGGCATGAGCAGGAACCTGTACCGCGGAGATTACTACCTCATCCAAGGCCGAGCCGTGCTCCCTATCCGCTGGATGTCCTGGGAGAGCATTCTCCTGGTAGGACCTATTGTAGTAATTGATGGGAATAGAACAGAAAGTGGTGTAGGCAGTAAATCAAGCCAACTTGAAATCTATACCTACAGGTCAGGAGTATTTCATCTAGAAAATGCTGACTTTCCACAGTTTATAACTAGGTATCAAATGCTGTTGGCCTGACTAGACATTAAGAAGACCAAAGAACAACAATAAGATAGAACCAAAAACTCTTTGTTGCCATTCGTAAAATTATCCTAACAGCCTGTCACGTGTCAGCAACACAATGTGTAAAATTATTCAGAGCCCAAGAGCTTGAGTTAACTGCAGATGCAGGAGCAATTTCACCAAAACTGGACAGTTTTCCAATCTTCAACTGTCTACTTTTGTTGCAGCCTCAGATTCCTATTTTTGGATGACAATAGTGTGGTTTTCTGCAGTTGTAAACCATCCACTTTTGTCAAGATTTGACATGATGTGCTCTCTGAGATACTTTTCTGTTCAGCACAGCAGTAAAGAGTGGTTATTTGGGTTCCTGTAGATGTTCTATCACCTCAAACCAGTCTGGTCATTTCACTCATTCTTTCATCAACAAGGTGTTCCCACCCACAGAACCATCGCTCACTGGATTGTGTTTTTTTGCACCTGTTTAAGTTCTACAACATGCACTGCAGTTTCTGAAATGCTCAAACCAGCCTGGAACGAACAACCATGTGGTCATCCCTGAAGTCACTGAAATAAGATTCTGATGTTTGATATTGACATTAACCAAAGCTCTTGACTTGTATCTGTACTGATTTGGTGCGTTGCGCTGCCCACATAAAATTGTCTGAATTCTACTAAAATAAATGATGAGCATATGTTAGAGATAGTGGAGGATGAGACTGTTATATATATTCTATAAGTCTGCCTGAACATTTGCTGGGGTTTTTTCCAGGGTAAATTTACCATGGCCAGTGATGTGTGGGCCTTTGGTGTAACACTCTGGGAAATGGTCACTCTGTGCAAAGAGCAGCCATACTCACAACTCTCAGATGATCAAGTGATCGAGAACATGGGCGAGTTCTTTCGAGACCAGAACAAGCAGGTGAGCCTCAAAAATAATAATCACTGGAGTTATAGTTACCACCCTGATGCTGATTATATTCTTAGTACACATTTTATCCATTTGCAGCTGCTTTTTTGCCCTCGGCATTTGGAATAATGGAAAAATAATGGTCAATCTTCCATCTGTACATCTTTAATGAGTTCTTATTTAGGGAAATAAACAGACAAAGCTTTTTTTTTATCTGTAATATGTGGATTATATGTGAACTCATGGCACTTCAATGCCATGCAATAACTTTTCCATCTGTGAGTGGCAGTACTGAGCTGTGATTATTTCAGTACTATCATAGCTACTTAGTTAAAGATGTTTAATGCTAAAGCTATTCCCTTACAGAGGTGCGACCTTTTCATTTACGACTGTGTTTAATGACTATGACTTCAGGTGTATTTGCCGAAGCCTTTGTGTTGCCCCGATGCCATCTACAGCCTCATGCACAGCTGCTGGAGGAGGAATGCCAAAGAGAGGCCGACCTTTGAGCAGATCCACACGGCTCTACTCGAATGCCAGGCTGAAAATGTGACGAGCGATGAATCTGATACAATAACACAGTTCTGAACTTTTCCCTCCAGCTGTGCAAGAAATTCTGCATGTATAAATAATGTAAAAAGCTGTTTCATGAGTTACATGAATTTTGTATGAATATAAGAATGTTTGCTCTTTTTGTTTCCTTCATTAATCACAATTATATAGCAAATTGTTTACACATATTACAAATCTGACATTATTCTGCACACTTCCTTTGAACTTTGTTTGATAAATAAACCATCTTCACGTTGTTCTCAAATGGTGTTGATAAATATTCAATAACAGCAGCTCTGTCAGAAGTGTAGCCGCAAATGTTGGTGAAGTATATATGGAAGGGGTCTCCAGTGTCAGATGTAAAGATTTACATCAAGAAAAGGTTTTCTGATGTGGAACTGACAGTTTTTTTAATAGGTGTTATGACATAAGTGATAACTATAAAAGGAATAGAAGTGGAACAATAAATATTTTTTTAAATTAATAAATAAATTGCTCTGTTATTAGAAGAATAAAACAATTTCTGATGTGTTAGAGCTTTTGGCTAAAAGGCTGCCAGACAGACAAATACCAACCAAACAAACATCCATCTAAACAGTCAATCAAATAAATAAATTACAAGCCAAACAACAAAACAAACAAGTTAAATAGATGAATACAAACAAATAAGAAACAAAGCAAAATAAGTTACTAGGCAAAATACAACAAATAAATAAATAACAAGCAAAAACATTAGTATATATGAAAAGATCAAACAAACGAACAAAAACAAACACCCAACCAAAGAAACAAACAAACTATCACGTAGTTGAACACAAACAAATGAGAATGAAAACAAAATAAATTAATAGACAAATGCAAACAAATAAATAACAAGCAAAAACATGATAATAAAACAAGCTAAAAACAAACAAAAACAACCAACCAACTAACCTATCAAACAAATACCAACCAAACAAAAACATCCATCGAACTAACCAGATAAATCTAAAACAAGCCGAACAACAATGCAAACAAATTAACAAGGAAATGTTTACAAACAAATAAGAAACAAAACAAAAGATGCTGATATCCAAAAACAACAAGCAAACAAATAACAGGCAAAAACAGTATTATATGACAATCTAATGACCAACAAAACCAACCGTCGAAATTACCAAACAAACAAAAAACTTTCATCTAACCAACCAAATAAATATAAAACAAGGCAAACAAATTAGCAAGTAGATGTACACAAACAAATAACAGACAAAAACATTATGATATAACAATCTAATAACAAACAAAACCAACCGTCAAAATTACCAAACAAAAAACGTTCATCTAACCAACCAAATAAATATAAAACAAGGCAAACAAATTAGCAAGTAGATGTACACAAACAAATAACAGACAAAAACATTATGATATAACAATCTAATAACAAACAAAACCAACCGCCCAACTCACCAATCGAACAAAAATACATCCATCCAACAAACCAAATAAATACAGAACAAACCAAACAACAAGGCAAACAAATTAAGAGGTAGATTATTACAAACAAATAAGAAACGAAATAAAACATGTTGAAAAAAGATCAAAAGCAAACAAATAACAAACGAAACAAATCGCCCAAATAACCAACCAAACAAAAAACATTCATCTAAACAACCAAATAAATATAGAACAAGGCAAACAAATGACCAATTAGATGAACACAAACAAAACAGGCAAAAATGTTATTAAATAACAATCTAATAACAAACAAAACCAACCACCCAACTAGCCAATCATACAAACAAATACCAAACAGACAAAGAACATCAATCTAACCAACCAAATAAATATAGAACAAGGCAAACAAACTAACAATTAGATGATCACAAACAAATAACAGGCAAAAATATTATTATACAACAAGCTAAACAAACAAACCTCCAAAACCTCATTGTTTTGAACCAATGATCTTCTGGTCATTGGCAAGATCAGGCCACGAATCAATTTGAGCAAACTGGAAGTCCAACTGTACAGATCAATAAATGCACCTTTCAGCTGAATAGACATTAATGATCTGAACCAGACACCAAACAAGTCACCAAACAAGACACTACCAAGTGTTAAGTGCATTATAAAAGCACAAGGAGGAAGAGGCAGGAAGATGGACTGCGGAACGAGTACTGAAAGTTCAAACAGGTCAGGCGATTATGTAAGGGTAATTGTTTGTGCAGTGTCAGCATTCAGATTGAAAAACAACAACCTCGACTTGTCTCCATGACCGTGTGAGGTTACACCGGGCAATATGCGGCTCGGCTAGACATGACGATGACTGTGTAATGGTGTAAAGCAACCTTTTGTTTAAAAAGGGTTATAGGTTGAATTTTACACAGCTTTTCTCTTCCCCTAAAATGCGGTCGATCAGGATCAACCAAGACATGTTTGGCATGTGTTGCACTGGAGCTGCGAGGCTAATGGAGCTATCAATCAAGAAGAGCCTATAGCTAAATGCTTAGCATGTCGTTCTTTAACAAAAATTAAAGTGTATCTGTTATCCAGGGCGATCCATTTAGAGCTAATTTTTCTGTTTGTTGTCCAAATGATTAATTCATTCATTGTCTACCGCGTATCCGATCTATTCTCGGGTCACGGGGAGCCTGTGCCTATCTCAGGCGTCATTGGGCATCAAGGCAGGATACACCCTGGACGGAGTGCCAACCCAACACACACTCCGGACAATTTAGAGATGTCAATCAACCTACAATGCATGTCTTTGGACCGGGGGAAGGAAACCCCCGAGGCACGGGGAGAACATGCAAACTCCACACACACACACACACACGGCAGAGGCGGGAATCAAACCCCCAACCCTGGAGGTGTGAGGCAAACGTGCGTACCACCGTACCACCGTGCCCCCCCCCCAAATGATTCATTTAAGGTAAATAAAGTGTTTCGAAGAATATAATCAGGTAAATATTTTTCATAGTCTTCATCCTACATTTGAATAATAACCCTGATATACAGAGTTTATAAGAAATAAAATTGCGTATTTTATTTTATTTTAGATTTTATTTTGTCATAGGTGTCTCATAGGTGAGAAATCTTTCCTCTGACGTAAACACGTTGGCCCTGACAAGTTATTTTTCATTCTCTCTCTCTCTCTCTCTCTATATATATACACACATATATATATATATACATATATATATATATATATATATATATATATATGTGTGTGTGTGTGTGAAAAAACTTTTACATATATATTGTGTTGTTAATAATGTGAATGTTATTCTATTTTATTTTTTAATTTTTTAATTAAGGAAATATATATATATATATATATATATATATATATATATATATATATATATATATATATTTCCTTAATTAAAAAATTAAAAAAAAAAAATATATATATATATATATATAGTGCCGGCTGTGTTCGTAAACACCCCCGCCCAGTGTATCTGACGCGCTATGACGTTGTTAATCCAACAGCAACGGCTGCGTTTCAAACAGCCTTTCGGTTCCTGGATTCGTTCCCTACCTGGCGCGTGAACACAACGACGTTTACGCCCTATCCAGTTCACTACACAAAAAACCACAGCGCTATTCGGGATGCGGCCCATCGCGGCTGCCGGGGTTTTTTTTTTTTTTTTTTTTTTAGAACGGAAAACATACAGGAATTGTCAATGTGTAGCTGCTCGCTGATGGTAACAGCTCGGGAGAAAAATCGTTAAATTAAATGTGATTTAAATAAAAAAAGACGTTTGTTTTCAAATTTTAAAAAATGCCCCAGCGTGGCGTGTGCCGTGCTACGTGTTCTGCGGAGCTGGGTCCGGATTGTGAAAAGCGACCGTAGCTATTCTGGGTTTTTTTTTTTTGTTTGTTTGTTTTTTTAAATATATATTTTTTATTCTTAATCACAAACCGCAGATGATTTCAGCCAGCGATTTGCTGAAGGGGTGCGTCGATAAATCGCAAGGATGAAATTTACCGAGCATTTGGCGGCTCACATCACCCCGGAGTGGAGGAAACAGTACATCCAGTATGAGGTGAGAGTTTGTGCTAACGCTAACGAGGAAAACTAAACGAAAGCGAAGCGTTTTGAGCTAAGCTATACATTCGGGTATGGGTCGCGGTTAGCTAGCGTTAGCTAGCGTACATCAGTGTACGACTTAGCACTGTGTCACTGTACGACTTAGACATGTCTTATTCAGCCATGTACAGCACTGTACGACTTAAATATATCGTATTAATCGACTTACAGCGCTGGACGACCTCGGTATGTCTTATTATAAATGTACAGCTCTGTACGACTTAAACATGTCGTATTAATCAATGTACAGCTCTGTACGACTTAAACATGTCGTATTAATCAATGTACAGCTCTGTACGACTTACATGTCGTATTAATCAACGTACAAGTTCTGTACGACTTAAACATGTCGTATTAATCAATGTACAGCTCTGTACGACTTACATGTCGTATTAATCAATGTACCGCTCTGTACGACTTAAACATGTCGTATTAATCAATGTACAGCTCTGTACGACTTACATGTCGTATTAATCAATGTACCGCTCTGTACGACTTAAACATGTCGTATTAATCAATGTACAGCTCTGTACGACTTACATGTCGTATTAATCAATGTACCTCTCTGTACGACTTAAACATGTCGTATTAATCAATGTACAGCTCTGTACGACTTAAACATGTCGTATTAATCAACGTACAAGTTCTGTACGACTTGCATGTCGTATTAATCAATGTACAGCTCTGTACGACTTGCATGTCGTATTAATCAATGTACAGCTCTGTACGACTTACATGTCGTATTAATCAACGTACAAGTTCTGTACGACTTGCATGTCGTATTAATCAATGTACAGCTCTGTACGACTTACATGTCGTATTAATCAATGTACAGCTCTGTACGACTTACATGTCGTATTAATCAATGTACAGCTCTGTACGACTTGCATGTCGTATTAATCAATGTACAGCTCTGTACGACTTACATGTCGTATTAATCAATGTACAGCTCTGTACGACTTAAACATGTCGTATTAATCAATGTACAGCTCTGTACGACTTAAACATGTCGTATTAATCAATGTACAGCACTGTACGACTTACATGTCGTATTAATCAACGTACAGCTCTGTACGACTTACATGTCGTATTAATCAATGTACAGCACTGTACGACTTACATGTCGTATTAATCAATGTACAGCTCTGTACGACTTACATGTCGTATTAATCAACGTACAGCTCTGTACGACTTACATGTCGTATTAATCAATGTACAGCACTGTACGACTTACATGTCGTATTAATCAATGTACAGCTCTGTACGACTTAAACATGTCGTATTAATCAATGTACAGCTCTGTACGACTTACATGTCGTATTAATCAATGTACAGCTCTGTACGACTTACATGTCGTATTAATCAATGTACAGCTCTGTACGACTTACATGTCGTATTAATCAACGTACCGCTCTGTACGACTTAAACATGTCGTATTAATCAATGTACAGCTCTGTACGACTTACATGTCGTATTAATCAATGTACCGCTCTGTACGACTTAAACATGTCGTATTAATCAATGTACAGCTCTGTACGACTTAAACATGTCGTATTAATCAATGTACAGCTCTGTACGACTTACATGTCGTATTAATCAACGTACAAGTTCTGTACGACTTACATGTCGTATTAATCAACGTACAAGTTCTGTACGACTTAAACATGTCGTATTAATCAACGTACAAGTTCTGTACGACTTACATGTCGTATTAATCAACGTACAAGTTCTGTACGACTTACATGTCGTATTAATCAATGTACAGCTCTGTACGACTTACATGTCGTATTAATCAATGTACAGCTCTGTACGACTTACATGTTGTATTAATCAACGTACAGCTCTGTACGACTTGCATGTCGTATTAATCAATGTACAGCTCTGTACGACTTAAACATGTCGTATTAATCAATGTACAGCACTGTACGACTTACATGTTGTATTAATCAATGTACAGCTCTGTACGACTTGCATGTCGTATTAATCAATGTACAGCTCTGTACGACTTACATGTCGTATTAATCAATGTACAGCACTGTACGACTTACATGTTGTATTAATCAATGTACAGCTCTGTACGACTTAAACATGTCGTATTAATCAATGTACAGCTCTGTACGACTTACATGTCGTATTAATCAATGTACAGCACTGTACGACTTACATGTTGTATTAATCAATGTACAGCTCTGTACGACTTAAACATGTCGTATTAATCAATGTACAGCACTGTACGACTTACATGTCGTATTAATCAATGTACAGCTCTGTACGACTTAAACATGTCGTATTAATCAATGTACAGCTCTGTACGACTTAAACATGTCGTATTAATCGACTTACAGCACTGTATGACTTCGGTATATATTTTAACTGCAGTGTATGGCTTCAACGTGTCTTGTTCAACAAAGTACAGAATTGTACGACACAGAGGCACAGAGACACTGTATGTCTTCTTCAGCGGTGTACACCACTGTACGACTTATTCAGCAGTTGTACATCTAGCATACATCAGTTTAGGGCAGTGTACGACTTGGACATGTCTTCTTCAGTAATGTACCTCACTGTACGACGTACTCAACATAGGAAACAGCCCAAATTTAGGAGGCCAACTTTCTTAGACAGGAGGAATGAAATCTGTTAACTGTTATGGGAAAAAGAAAATAATGTGACGTTACTTTTACTCGCTTAATTAAGGGAAACGAAACAAAGTGTGTATTTCAGTTATGAGATAGTAACAGGGAAATGTTCAGTTATAGTAGATGTATTAAAAACGATCCATGTTTTTGTGATAGTTGTACATGTTTAAACCTACAAACGATGGATGGGGGTGCACAAACTTTTACAAACGGTATAGTGATTCATTCCAGAGAGGTTTGATTCACTTGCCTGTTTGGTTTATTTTTATTAAAAACGATCAGTGTAGCAATTAAAAAAAAATTAAGAATCGTTGTGAAAGGGGAACGTTTTTGGACTTTTGTTGCCATGACAACAATTCAGCTGTTTTTTTTTTTTCCCTTTATTGGATACAAGTTGTAAAAAAGGCAAACCACAATATCTACGTCATCATCTTGTGCTGTGGGTTTGGATTCGTCTGCTTCTTGAAGTGGAAAGAGGGCTGAAATATCTGTCTAGCACGCACATCTAGGAGTAATGAATAATCCAACGTTTAGATTAACCTAAACTACCCTTCCTTGGGCACTTGGATAGCGTGTTTCCGCTTCTTCACTGCAGCAGATCTCTCTGCATGGGTCTGAAGTCTGCAGTCAGATCACCGTGACTTCAGCTTCGACTTCTCTAACGGCTTGGATACGCCACCTACGTATAATGACGTCCACGTCTGTCCCCCAACGCCGCTCGTCCACCGACGTGTCCACACAAGATCTTCATGCAGTGAGCCAATGTTGAATTATCCTGCATGGGTGTGTACGAGGCACTTCGCAGAGTAACCGTAGGCGGGCTCTCGCTCGGTCACGCCGGCTTTAGCGCGCTCAGCCACCTTCAGGTTTAATGGCCTATGGGTAATGGGATTATTTCTGTCTAGAAACCTGCTGACCCATTAGTCATCTCTCTCACAGAAGAAAACACCCAGTAGGGGTGGGAATGGGCAACGGTGTGGATGTGTAATTTAAAGAAAAGAGTTCTACCACGAAGGTTATAGCCTACAGATGTAGCCTTCTTAGTAATTTGAGAGAAAAAATAATCACATAATTAATACCCACCTGACTAGAGCTGCTCACCCAGTCATGTAGAACCGTCTGGAAACCAAGGCTAAAAAGGAAGTAGCTAATGGTATTGTACCAAGGGGCCAATGGTGTCCAGCCTCATATTCTAACTAAAATTCAGTAGGTAACTTTACATACTAATAAAAATGTTTGGCTCAAATAGTGACTAACTGCAATATTAAATAACTTTCCATGCTAATAAGATGACCTGCTAAGGTACAATGGCATGTGATTAATTTAAATGAGCCACTAAAATATTTACTAACTGTACAGATTATTTAAATCGACTCGCTAAATGAGTGTCTAACTTTAATTACTAGCTAAAACAATGACTGGCATTTTAGTTGTCGCTTTTAATACTTCAGATGTACAAAAGGTACGCAGGAAGTCTCTCAAGGAGGTATGTCAAGGAGTCTCTCTTGACAGAACTAAAACATTACCAAACACTAATGATTTCACCAACCGTTAAACCGTCAGCAACTCAAAAAGGAGACCATAAAGCCAACCTTGGGCATGATACTACCGCCCCCGTGTTTTTTCCCCACCATTCACCACGAGACGAATCCTTGCGACAGCCCTTTCTAAACCCACTAACTTTTATTTCAACAGCTCAGATGCTTTCTTCATTTAAAGAAAAAAAAGGGTATGCTCTTGGTAACTTTATCCACCTGGTTGTCATGGCAACGCACACATTTCACAGCTTCCCTTATTTTCTACGGAGGCAAAAACATGACACGTAGTCGTCACTTGTAGCAGACTCTTAGACTCCAAACACGCTGTCGGTACAAGGGGGAAAAAAAGAAAAGAAACATGTGGGAAAACATCACAAACAGCAACAAGAAACCTGCATTCCCATGTTCCTGCTGACCTTCCCCGCACTTGTAACTAAGGTGTCGGGTTACAGAGTTCCCCAGCCAGGCAGGAAAATCAGAAAACACACACACACACACACACACACTAAAAAAATAAATAAGTAAAACAGACACCATGAGCCCAGCATCAGCAGAACCCCTGGTTTCTATTCAACTGATGGCTAGATTCCTCGTTTTATTCATTTGTACTTTAAACGTAGAAGGTAGAAGCACTCTTGATTCTGATTGCTCAGCAGTTTTGATGCTAGTTCCAGCTACAAGGAATGTCTAGGAACTGTCGGTTTTTCCAAAAAAACAGAACATGCAATCGTTGACGTGTTTTGACCATCAGTGCCTGAGTTAATGTTTTGTGAAGACTTTCCTGTGGAGGAAAACCTACTTTTCCAAATCACTGAAACTGGAGACTCCTTCCAAATTGATGACGATCTTCGTTTGTCTGTGAAGTGTTTGAATTGTCGCTATAGTAACAAGTTTTCTTTCAATTCCCATTGCCTCCAATCAACCCCAGTACTCCTAAATCCCAGGAAGCTTTTCCGCTGGTTTTTTTTTTTTTTTGTCCACCCGACATCAGTACCCCTATGAGCTTGGCTGATTCAGCAGGATTCTGACGCCATTATCGATTGCGGATAATCAGGTCAAAATATCGCCTTTCCACTCATCCCTCACATCCTTCTCACAGTCAGAGTCGACCTCTGACCGTGTTCCGTAGCGGTGAAAAAGCCAGGACAAGAAAGCAAGCAGTGCAGCTGATAAGAAATCAAAACTCATCAGCACGTCGTCCCCCGGGTGAGGTGGAGATAGATAAGTGAGTCCATAGGTTTCGTTTGCAGTTTTCTGATCTGTGATCAGATTTAAGGTTTGTCCTATCATGTTCTTCCTGGATATTTAACATTGACATTGAACAACATGTGCTAGTTAACAAACATTTCTGATCGGTTTTAAGTTTGAGTTCACATAATCTGAGTTATCATGTCTCTGTCAAATTCTCAATTCTGATTGGTCAGATGTTGATTCATTTTCTGTAGCTACTCTGACTTTTTAAAATATATCTTATACCTTACATAATTAAGTGATAGCACTGATAGTTCTCTAGCTAGCAACAATTTAGCAAATTTTTGTATCTGATGTCATTGATTTAACCCATTTTCTAGTGTCTTATTTTTTTAACCCCTCCCCCCTTTTTACCTTCATAGCTAACTAATTAAAATTTTCTCAAGCTAATTAACATTACACAGTTCTAGGTTTTCCACACAGACGAATTTCCTTCCCAAACTTGGATCGGCTGTATAATTCTATATGTCAGTTCTGCTGTCTAGATATGGTTTAAAAAATAGGATTGAGTGCTTACATAACCTTTTGTAGAGTTTCTTTACATGTTTTACATATTTTTGAGCTGTAACGGGGAAAAAAGCATTGCGTTTTTATCTACAAACCAAAACATGACAACATTGTGAAACCTCCAAAAGGAAGTAATTTGGCAAGTTCTAGGAACTCGTTGCCTGATTGCTACACATCTGGTTCAGGTGAAGAAAACCTCAGACCACTCATTTCTGACAGACCAAAGATCAATCCATTCTTGATACAAATGGTCTCAAGACCGAAGCTAAACAAAAAGAAATATTCAATAGTCCTGGTTCTAATTCTGAATGTTGACCAGGAAAGTTTGTTATTAAGCACCTACATTCCTGAATTTTCTGAACTGATATATAAATTAATGCTTTACATTACAATTCTCATAAGGTAATTTATTTACATGTTAATTAACATCTATAAACCTTAAACTTAAGCAATAACCAAAATTATAAATTATTGGGGGTTTTTTTAAATACTAAACTAAATATGCCAAATAATCAATATATTTCTTTTATAATTAAATAATTATATTTAATAATAAAATAAATTTCTTTTATTCTAAATTTTAAAAGCCTGTAATAATCGAACATCTTTTAATGAAAATTTACAACTTAATCTTTAAAAACAAGCTCCAATATTTACATCCAAAAATCACAACTCAAAATTTAAGGCATTGCTGTAATTTTTAGCATTATATTTAACTTTATATAGCTGAAGTTCAGCTGTATATGTTGCAACATAATTATCTTCATGTTGAGGTTCATAGTTTGTTACCGGGTTAACATGTTTTATTTGAACTTTTAAGTCTTAATTTATATCCGCAGCAACATAACAGCCTTCTTCTACTCCAGTTAGTGACCTGAAGCAAAGGTTTAGGTTAGCTAATGTTTCAAATGTTCGGAATGTTATGATTATTAAATGAGCTAAACTTGTTCAACAGACAGTATAAAATATTGACATTTTTTTGTTTTTGTAAAATTGTGAAAATAATGTAGGTTGTGTAGTATTTTCAGTATTGATCTAGCTTCCCTTTAAAACCTTCTAGTTGTGTAGCAACTAATCTAGAAATTTGGTTTAAAAGCTAGATTATTAGCCAGAAGAATATAATTGAATTAACACTGATTAGTGTCATTTATTTCTGGTATTGTTAGTCTTGAACCTCCTTTCTAGCTAATCTTGTAGTCGTGTAGCAGCTAAGTTAATGTGTCAAGCTTAAAAATTTTTTAAGCGAAACAGGTAACAATATATCACAACTTTACAGCTGAAATATTTGTCTTGGAGAATTTTCATTGTTGATAAAGTTGTAATTATTTAGCAAAGCTTTAATGAATAGATATTGATTAGTGTATAAGAACTTATATTATTCCATGTATGATATTGATATTGAGATCAATGTTGTCACAATACACGTTTCTGAGATATTGCAGGTGTCGTATCTACTTTTCTATCTTTTTGTAACATTTGTAATGTTTTATAACAGTTAAAATCTATAATTGAAGTAACTGATTCACTGTACAAAAAGCTGGGCTGAAAATGTTTCTTTAAATATTCAAATCTTTTCCTTATTGTTAATTTAAAATAAGTTTGATTTTTAGTCATTAAATGATCAGCTAACTTTTTTTATTTTTAATTCTAAAATGCAGACCAGTATATTGTAAGATTCTATATCATAGAATTTGTCATAGAAACGTCTTCAAGGGGAACCTTCCTCATGAATAAAATTGACTTCTGGCTTCTCTATAAAAGTTCATTAGAGTAACATTTTATCCGGTCTATTTCGGTGTGGATTTTTTTGTTCTGGATGACTCTTGGGTCTGATTGGGCGATGAAACATTGTTATTATTATCTTCCATTTCCTCTCTTTCTGTCTAGCTTCAGACAGTTCCTCTTCTCCTCACACCGAATTATTTCCACTCCCATGTCTCGGTTCCCGTATCCCTCATCCCACCTGCCGGTGTGTAACGTGAACGCTGGAAATCTTGCCTCACGTTTTTTTTCTTCTTCTTTCCACAGGCTTTTAAGGATATGCTGTACTCCGCCCAGGACCAGGCTCCATCGATTGATGGTAAATATCAAAGTCTGGGTATTACAGTGTGAGTTTTATCGGAGAGCTTTATACCTCAACCTTGAGGAATTCTGAGGGAACAGTTATACTAATGGATGAATTAAAACCATTATACTGTCAGTCAATCACATGTCAGCAGCAGTAGCACAATCAAGTCGATCATCAGAACAAGTAAACAACCTAATCTTTGTTGTAGCTCATACATCCGCTTCAAGGTTTCAGCCAAGACAAGAGGGTTATTTCTTTACACGTTATTTCTTTGAACAGAAGCCTGAACCCCTTCCAAAGGGTGCATGTGTAATGTTGAGAAGGGATAAAAAAAATTAAAAAAAAAAAAACAGACTTGATATACAGGTCTGGTTTAACTCCAAATCGTAATCGAATTCGAGCCATGGTTAATGGATATGTACATCATTGATGGCTTGGGAAGCTTGAACCGAGAAACAACAAGCCCAGCTCACTGGAAACCTGGAGAGATTTCTCCCAGTTGCTAAGCAGCTCAGAGGAGGGACGTCCCTCTCCTCCTTCTCCCATCAGGAACTCCTCGGCACACAGCGTACAAAACGTCCCTGCGGGATGAAAAACATACAGGTTCTTGCTTCTCACTTTAAATGGATACAGGAAGCAGAGCCTTCCAGAGTCTTTAGTCATGTCAAGGTTTTTTGCATATCATGAAGATATGATGCGCAGATACAATCTCATTTGCCTGGTGAAGTCATACAGGCTACGCCGTCAAACACTGATACTTTACTGCATTTGCTGAAATGTTACATTAGCTGCATTTGGGTTTCAGTTTATTACCATCCTTTAAATTAATTCTTTTTAAAAAAAATGTTAAATATTTTATTCTATTTTAAATCATATATTTATATATATATCTATATTTAAAACATTTTTAAACTTCTAACATTCTTAAAAGTTTTAATTCAAATTTTATTATATAAATTTTTATATTTACTATATATTTTAATTATTATATTAAATTATATAGTAATTTATGTATTTCTTTTATTACATTTTAATTAATTTTATTTAGTCCTTGTCAAAGTTTTTGCCATTATTTCCTGTTATTTAATTGCATTTTTAAAGTAAAAGGCACGTTTAAATATGTTTACAGAAATGTTAAATTAGCTGCATTTGACTTTTTATTTACCTTCCATTAAATTAATTCTTTTTTTTTTTAACCAAAATCTAATTTAAATCCTTTTTTAACTAGAAAACATCAATCAAATGCATAAATCTTTAAAAAATAAATTGTAACTTTTTTAAACTTCTAACATTCTTAAAGGTTTACATAATTTATCTATTTTTTAATTACATTTCCAATAAAAACATTTTAGTCCGTGTCAAAGTTTTTGCCATTGTTTCCTATGTTATTTAATTGCATTTTTTAAATAAAATGCATGTTTAAGTATGTTTATAGAAATGTTAAATTAGCTGCATTTAACTTTCTGTTTGTTACCGTCTTTAAATTAATTCTTTAAAAAATATGTAATAAAATTTTTTAAATATAAAGTAAAATTTTTTATATTTTTTTATATACATTTTTTTATATCTATATAAGAATATCAGTCAAGTGCATATTCTTTAAAAAATACTTTAAAACATTTTTAAATTTCTAACATTCTTAAAAGTTTAAATTAATTTTTTGCTATATTAATTATATTTATTATATATTTTAATTCTTATATTAAATTACATAGTAATTCAATTACTTAATTTAATTATTAAAAATGAATTAACGTTTTTTTTAAACTTCTAACATTCTTACAAGTACATAAATCACAACTTGTTTAATGTATTTATTTATATAATATATAATATTTATATATATTTCCGCTAAAAAAAATTTTTGTCTTTGTCAAAGGTTTTGCTGTTGTTTCCTGTTATTAAATTACATTTTTTAAATAGAATAAAATCAAAATTTTAATGTTTATTTTAAATCAGTCTAAATTACATAATTACAATCAGCCATAATTTCTTTCTCTCTCTCTCTCTCTCTCTGCTTTTTATTTATTTATTTATTTATTTATTTATTTTTTGACAACAACAAAAAACTGTGCCACACAGTAAAAGAAACCGAAGAAGAGGAAGTAGTGGAGTCATTAGACAGCACATTCTACATATTCTTAATTGCACACTTGCAGTCTCGCAGCCTGGGCCGTGTCACTCTTCCTCAAATTACAGCTTACATCGTGATAAGAGATTATTTTTAAACTTACACTCATGCAAGAAAATGCCGCAGGATGACAGCCGGCTTACGGGTAATCATTTCATAATCCTGTTTTTTTCCTCTTCTTCTTTATGTGTTCATTTAAAAAAAAAAAAAAAAAAGAGTTGGAATCTAAAAAAACTAAACAAGTGAGTCTTCTGTTTATCCAAAAAAATTAAAAATTAAATAAATAAAAAATGGGCGATTTCTATTTATTTATTTATTTATTTTTGATGTTGATAATTTGGTACTTTTTAATATGATTCAATTCGGGGGAAAAAAGCCTGATTGATAGTTAACTCTTCTTTAATGAAGTGAAAAGTGTTATGTTTGACCCTTTTTTCTTTCATTAAAAAAAACAAAAAACAAACAAAGTAACTGATTGTATCTCACACATGAATCTGAAACATTAGGCCAAGTAAAAATGAAAATATTGCACCATATTGTGATGATTGATTATAAGGAAAGGCTACACAACCTGTAGCTTTGCCTAGAGAGCATTCTGTCTGCTACCACCACCATCGTGCTTCGTCGTATTTGCCTTTCACCTCGCTCTATTTGTCCCCCTTCACCCATGAAAGCCTGCTTTCAACATGATCAGGATTGTTGAACCCGGAGAAGGTGTCACGTTCAAAACCTACGTCCATATTTACACATGGCTTTCCAAAGACTCACCTTCTTGCAAAACATGTGGCGCTAAGTCATGTCGACTAAGTGGAGGAAAAAAACTATGATGTTAGCGTAACCGGAATAATTTCAAGGGGTTTTTCTTAGCATCAGCAAAAAAAAAAAGCATGGTGGTGGTAGTGTCCATTAGAATCCATTTTTCTTTATAACTAATGGTTTTATTGATGCTATGTGGGATATTGATATTGTTTCTAGAACTTTCCTTGTGGCTGTTTGTTTACGTGTTCTTTATGGTCTGAATATTAAGATATGAAGATCTGAATAATTTTGGCACGCACAGACTGTCTCTCTCTAACACACACACACACACACACACACACACACTCAGGCATGATGCCCAGATTCTTGTCGCGATGCTGTCGCCATTTTTGGTTTGTTTTTCCTTCCTGACGTTCGTTCCGAGCTGCTGTTGGAAAGCGGCACTCCCCCTCGCACTTAGCTCAGCTTCCTCCTCGAAGACGTGGGCTCCTCGAGTCGGTTGTAATTATCTGCAAATAACAGTAATCTGCTTTCTCTGTCTGTTTACGCTCTTTTAGGGGTGTTGGTTAAGCACGCTTTGTGGTGATTATTCTGGATTTTCCAGCACCTGTTCAGACGAAGCTGCAGCGTAACGGCAGCTCTAGAGGTGACGTTTGCCCCACAGTGCCGATCGCGACGTCGTCTGCCAGGCATAAACCCCCTCATTTTGAAAATTTCGGGCCAGACCGAGGCTGAGGTCACGTGCTCAGAATTTCACCCTGAAGATAAAGGGTTTCTCGTGGTGTCTGGTGGAACAAACGTTACCTCATAAACCTGATAATACTCTTGTCTCGTTCAGAAGCCCGTCAGCAAATCAGAAACATTTCCCAGAGCCTTTCGCAGCCCTCTCAGTTCCACCAGCAGCTCCAGCTGTGTGAGAAAGCTGTGTGTGTGTGTTTGTTACCACAGGGGCTTTAACACACCCGAGTCTAGACAAACTGACCCGGTTGCAGGTCCCACACTGAGGGTTACCCAAACCTACAGCTCAGTTCCCATGCTGTTTCTCTAATGCTGAGAAAAACATCATAAAGCCGTGTTTGATTTGGACCACGGCCACGTTTCGAAGCTCCGCCAAAGTGTCATCTGGAGCAAATCTTTTTACCCCAGAACACAACTTCGCTTCCAGCTACTACTTCTTTTTAGTTTCTGTTTCTTTTCACTCAGTTTCCTGGGGCTGCAGTTGCTCCCTATTGAAATCATAATGTTCAATAAGCACGTGATGTTCGGGGGGTACACACTTTTGCTCATATAGTGGATAAGTAATCGCCTCTATTCCTATATTGGTTTGTACCTAAATATTGATAATTTTTTTGTTCTGTGGTTGTTCGTATCATTTGTAAGCAAATTTAATTTAATGCTGGTTTTTTTTTTTTGTTTTTTTTTTTTTTTTTTGCTTTAAATATATTTCTAAAATTTGACCATCATAATTTTTTTACACTAATTATTCAGTTTGTTTGTTAATTGGCTTTAAAACATGAAACATAATGAAATTTTGTTTCTTCTGACAAAATGAAAATTGAGCAAATACACCATACATATTTTTTTTTTTTTAAATTAAAATTTTCTTAATGAAGAAACGTTAATACAAAAAAAAATTATTTTAAAAATTAAATTTAAAAAATGTATTAATTTTTTTTTTTTTTTGTTTGTTATTTTAAAAAATTGTTTTTTATGTTTTTTTTTTTTTTTTTTGCAAGCTGCTGCTGAAATAGGCCAGAATCGATGGCTCGTCGCAACACGACCCAGTCACGCAACCTCGCCGCCCTCCTAGCCACCCTCTCAGCTCGTCCGCTATCACTTCACCCGGTCGATTATTTCTCCCTCGGTTTGTTTACCCAGGCTGTTTACCTACGTCCTTTATCGGCGATAACACACGTTACCGATAAGAACGCCTTGATAAGTTGGCATGCTGTTGCGCACTTCGCTCTGCGGTCCAGCGTTCTTAAGTCTTATCTGGACAATAGAAAAGAAAACGGTTTGTTTACACAACGAGTAGCTTAAAGGAACAGTTGTAAGGTTTATACAGTAAATTTACTCAGCTTTCTTCTTATCAGCAGATGTACTGATTAAACTCCTGGTCTAAAACAAGTGGATTTTTATTTTTATATGTACAGGAAATTCAATTTATTTTACGAAACTTCTACAAACTTTTCTACAAACTACAGTTGTGGCTATTTTTAAAAAAAACAAAACAAAAAACTCTCCCTTTAAACAACATGAAATTTTACGCCATCGCACTTAAGCGTCGATCCGTGTTTTGATTCCAGATTACATTTTTTTTTTCTCGTAAGAGCAAACATTCCGTTTTCCCTGCTGAATTCTGATTGGTCCTTATGGTTCAGTCAGTGGATTCAGCTGCAAGGCACATCTTATTCGTTTCTTATTCTAATTCGTCATTGTTTCCATAGTAACAGCTACTGCTTTTACAGTTTTGCTCATGGGTTTATTCCCGTATCGTGTATCAGGTGAAACAGCATCAGCTGACATACTTTGGAAGCTGCGGTTTTTCAGACCGTCTCATTATTTGTGTTCAACTTTTTTCCCCTCTTAGTCACAGAGTCGTGCAGACAGACAGTGATTCGGCGCCTGGTCACCTGGACCTGTGCCCTGTTCCTGACATTTCTGTCCCTGAAGGCAACATTCGCTCACCTACAGTACATCTCTCTGGCAACACGTTGTTTTACAGTCAACACACGATTCTTATTAGTGCCTTACTGTGAGGTTTGTAGTAATAATCCGGTCCTTACTGATCTAACACACGTACACTATTTCCATTTTTATTTTTTTTGTAGCGCTGAGGTTTTGAGAATTCCCTCGTCGATGTTCCCTCTGCGTCGTGTTTGCCGGCGTAACCATGGGAGCAGCGTTAACACACACACACACACACTCTTTCTCTCTTTCTCACACTCTCACATTCTGTCTCTTGTGTCTGTCTCTAGTCACAGACGAGGACACTGTCAAGAGATACTACGCCAAGTTTGAGGAGAATTTCTTCCAAACATGCGAGAAGGAGCTGGCCAAAATCAACACGTTTTATTCAGGTACTGAAATGTAAACACTCGAGCCAGCACACTGTAAACCCAGAACATTCTTTCACACAGACACAGATCAGGAGGCCCTTGGAGCTCCATTACTGTATGATTGATGGAGCTGGGTGTCAGCTGGGCTGATCTTTTTTATTATAAAAAAAAAAAAAAAATAGTAGTACATAAAGATCCGCCATATTATGACAACTAGCAACCACGTGGCATCAATTTCACATCAATCAGATCACATTTAAAACATGTCCGTCTCTGTTGGCAGAGAAACTGGCCGAGGCCCAGAGGCGCTTCGCCACGTTGCAGAACGAGCTGCAGTCGTCTCTGGACGCCCAGCGCGAGAGCAGCCGCGCCCCGGGCCTGCGTCCTCGCCGCCGCGCCGTCTTCCACCTGTCCCAGCAGGAGCGCTGCAAACACCGCAATATCAAGGACCTGCAGCTGGCCTTCAGCGAGTTCTACCTCAGCCTCATCCTGTTGCAGAACTACCAGGTCTCACTCTTCCCATACGAGTCATTATTTCACATAATCATCGTATACTTTCCGATTTGAGTTACTCAACCCCAAGCGTCCACCTCCTTCCTTCCTTCCATCTCCTACAGAACCTGAACTTCACCGGTTTCCGGAAGATCCTCAAGAAGCATGATAAGATCTTCGAGACGGTGCGAGGGGCCGACTGGCGGGTCGCTCACGTCGAGGTGGCGCCTTTCTACACCTGCAAGAAGATCACGCAGCTCATTTCCGAGACAGAGGTATGACCACAGTAGACAGTTATGACCTGACGAGCTCGTGATTCTTGTTCTTTCTGTCTTTATTTATTTTTAAATTCCTCCAGACCCTGGTTACCACAGAATTAGAAGGTGGTGACAGACAGAAAGCCATGAAGAGGCTTCGAGTGCCTCCCTTAGGTGCAGCACAGGTGAGATCCATGGCGTAAAGCTGTTTGCTTGTTTGTTTGTTTGTTTATTTATTTATTTTACTGATATTGTGTGCGATTCTCTTCCGTTTCAGCCCGCGCCGGCATGGACCACTTTCCGAGTCGGACTTTACTGTGGAGTCTTTATTGTATTAATGGTCACCATCAGCATCACAGGTACAGGAAATCAAGAGAAAACGAAAAAACCTTCTGAAGATGTTCTGATGGTCGAGAGCGTGATGTTACACCACAGTGTCCCGAGAACATTATAGATCAGACAAGTGGAGGAAAAAAAATAACCTATGAAACGTTCTGGAATGTTCCATAGTATGTAATGATAACGTAAAAGTGGTACGTTCCTCGAAATGAAGTCTCTCTATCTCTCGCGCTCTCTCTCTCGCACTCTCTCTCGCTTTCTCTCTTGCACTCTTTCTCTCTCTCTCTCTCTCTCTTGCACTCCCCCCCCCCCTATTGCGCACTCTCTCTCTCCCTCTCACACTCTCTCTCTCTCCCGTTCTCTCTCTCTCTCTCTCTCTCTCTCTCTCTCTCCCCCCCGCTTTTAAAGGCATAGCAAAAGCGCTGCAGTCTACTCCGAATAACGTGTGGCCACTGATACGGATCTACCGCGGCGGCTTCCTGCTCATCGAGTTCCTCTTCCTGTTGGGCATCAACACGTACGGCTGGAGGCAGGCGGGCGTCAATCACGTGCTCATCTTTGAGCTCAACCCTCGCAACAACCTCTCGCACCAGCACCTGTTCGAGGTCAGTGTGCTGTCAGGGTCACTTCGGAGACTCGTCCTGCTCATGCTACTTTAAGTTTAGTGTATTTAATAACGTACACTTCTTTTCCCCTCGTCCAGATCGCAGGCTTTCTCGGCATGCTGTGGTGTGTCAGCATTTTGTCCTGCCTGTTTTCGGATTCCTTAAAGATTCCAATCCAGGCCTGTCCTCTGGCGCTTTACGGCTTCTTCCTGCTTTTCCTCATCAACCCCTTCAAGACGTGCTACTACAAATCCCGCTTCTGGCTCCTTAAGCTGCTGGTAAGAGCCTGAATATGTGTTTTTTAAATTGTCAAACTGATTAACAAACTCCAGACGTTTTTACGAATATAACTTTCAGCTTCAAATTTTGGAGTAATGGAAATGCAAAGCACTTTAAGCATGCTGTTTTTTCTTCCTCCTGTTCCGGTCAGTTCCGAGTGGTCACCGCTCCGTTCCACAGAGTGGGCTTTGCTGATTTCTGGCTGGCCGATCAGCTCAACTCGCTGTCTGTTGTCCTCATGGACCTGGAGTACCTGATCTGCTTCTACAGCGTGGAGCTGGACTGGCCCATGTCCTACGATAATCTCAAATATAACAGCGGTAAGGCCTGAGTGAATCGACAGAAGTATGCTGATGATGAATCTCTGGTCATTTCTCAGCTTTTGTTCATTGAACCTTTTCAGGTACCTGCAACACGTATTCGTACGGCGTTCGAGCCGTCATCCGGTGTCTGCCAGCCTGGTTCCGCTTCGTGCAGTGCCTGAGGCGCTACCGAGACACGAAGCGTGCCTTCCCTCACTTGGTTAACGCCGGCAAATACTCGACCACCTTCTTCGTGGTAACTTTTGAGGCACTCTACAAGACCCACAAAGGTGAGAGCTTCCTCTGTGCGTCACATTTAGACGAGAGATTAGCGTCATTGACTCTAAACCTTGGGAATCGAAAGCAAAACATAAACAGTAATAAGTGATGTTCTGATCATCTTCAGTCGACAACCATTCAGACACGGACATCTTCTTCTACCTGCTGATCGCCTGCTCGATAATTAACTCCTGTTACACGCTCACCTGGGACCTGAAGATGGACTGGGGTCTGTTTGACCGCAACGCGGGCGAAAATGCGCTCCTCCGCGAGGAGATCGTCTACCCACAGAAAGTAAGGGAAACGCTTTCATATACAACAGTCCGTGTTAAACTTTCAGCTATTTTGCTTGGACCTGTTTTTCAGCTCTTCACGCTTTTACTTTGTGTCACAACAGGCCTACTATTATGGTGCCATATTAGAAGACATCATCCTGCGCTTTGCCTGGACCATTCCTCTCTCACTGGGGGTACTGACTTCGTTCCCCTTTATATCTGACATTGTGGCCACTGTTCTCGCGCCACTGGAGGTCTTCAGGTGAGAAGCACTACAGCACATGGTCTTGTGGTTATATATCCAGAGAGAAAACATCTCACACACACTCACAAGTTAATGTTACACAACCTTTTCATTTCTGTCATCGCCAGACGCTTTGTGTGGAATTTCTTCCGTCTGGAGAACGAGCATCTGAACAACTGCGGCGAGTTCCGAGCGGTGAGGGACATCTCCGTGGCTCCGCTGAACGCTGACGACCAGACGCTGCTGGAGCAGATGATGGACCAGGAGGACGGCGTCAGGAACCGGCAGGGCAAGAAGAGCTGGAAGAGGAGCTACAGCATGTCGCTGAGACGACCTCGCCTCGCCTCCCAGTACGAGCACCTTTACCTCCCATCTTTATATACGTTTGTACAACAGCACATGCAAGAAGAGGTCATTGATAACGCTCCGTAAGCTGCTACTGCCACCTTGCTTCATTGTGCATAGAAGATGCCTCATCCATTCTACAGCGAAGCATAGGGTTAGCATCATGCAGAGCATTATCGATGACCTCTTGACAGAATTGTTTGCACAGGTTGTTTCCTTTTTTAAAAAAGCAGGCCACACCCACTTCATCACGAAGAGATGATGATTTGTCACTTTCTGCTTTCTTTTCTGCTCAGATCCAAAATGCGAGACACCAAAGTCCTGATTGAGGACACGGACGATGACACCTGACCTCCGCCCTCTTAAGGGTCTCCCTCATACCCATGAAACAGACCACGGTCCCTTCTGGGGACTTGCGCCTTTTGAAGGCTCTCCAATCAGTCCATCACAAAGCTGCCTGTCTACACACACACACATATATAAATAAATATATATATATACACATACACAAATACGGTCTCAGAGATGAAACCAAACCTGACACTTGACACACTAGCACAGGATCAGCCACTCGATTAGTTACTGTATTACTTCTCGATTTCATCGTTACTGCCTTGATTCTTTTCTGTTTGTCCCCAAAAAAGATACACACAAAAAAACATCTGTCTAAACTTTCACGTTACAACAGGGATCAAAGCGTGATAATCAAAAATAAGACTCCAGAAATGTGTGGTTAAACACCACGTCTCTGTGTATGTAGTGTTGTCCATGTAGCAGTCCCCTTAGATGTATTAGCCATCAACTGTGGATACTCTTTTTTTTATTATTATTATTATTATTAAAGAATGTACATTTACTTTTGTTATTTATGTGAAGGAAAGCTGCCTTTGGACAAATGATTTTGAAAGATTCCACGACATCTGCCCCAAAGATGGATCTTCGATTGCTAGATGCGCTTTGAAACCCTCAGGTGGCTTTAATTGGATTATTAATTACACACCACTAATGCAGGTACGACTAGGACAACAAAAACAAAACAAAACACTGAACTACTAGCTAGCCGGCATGTGACGTTCACCTACTTTTTGTCGTCGTTTGTATTTTTTTTTTTTTTTTCTTTTTTAAGCATGATGCCAATGCAATCTGAACGAGTGCTGCTTCATTAGAACCTGCGGGAGTTTTCCATCCTGCCAGGTTTTAGCTACACAGCTCATTCCAGAGTGCGCCAAAATGGAACATTCCACGAGAGCTTTGTCGTGATTCGAGCAGGGAATTAAAGGCCTGGACTTTTAAATGAGCAGGTCTGTGTCAGCAAAATCATAAGCTGTTCTTTTAGCATCGCTAGAACCCCCATCTTCTTGAGCTACAACCTACACTGAACTTCACTGAGCATCTATTTATTTTGTACAGCAATCCATCACATTCCAGTGTGTGTGTTCATTCCACATGAGCTGAGCTCTGTCCACTTTTTTCTTTTCTTTTAAATGGACGTCTTCCAGAGTTGCAGCTAGTCTGTAAATGCCACCTAAGGGGTTTTCTTTGTTGTTGTTGTTGTTTTTGGGGCTGTTGTTGATGACGTTTATATAAAAACCAGGAACAGAACCTGTGTTAATCAGTTATGTCTTGATTCTTGTTTGAAGAAATTATGGACAGACTCCACAGACATCATTTCTTTTGTCCTACAACAATCCAGAAGCTCTGGAAATGTCTCCAGGACCTGTAATAATGGAGGATTGTAAAGTGGCGTGCCTCAGGGTTCCGTCCTGGGTCCAGGTCAAATGGACTGTTACATTCCAGGAGCAACAGGAAAATGCGACAGGTTCCCACTCCCGCTTGTTATTCTTGTCCTTACCGTCGTGGTGCACAGGAGCCGGGCTACTTTCGCCGGTTTTAAACTTTAACGATTCACATCAGTGCATCTGCAATAATCAGAAAGGCTCCTCTTCGAAATATCATGTCCTACTGTCCCAAGTAAAAGCTTGGACCAAAAAACAAAACAAAAAAAATACAGTTGAATGTTTTATTGTTATTTTGTTTCATTTTCATCCTTATTTGCTTCGTCACTGCTCATATTTTTTGACTTTTTTGACTGCCATTACTTTCTGTTCAGTCTTGTGCATATTGGTCATTTAAAAAAAAAAAAAAGCCTCCTTTTTTATGTAAAAAAAAAAAAAGAAGAAAACTTGCAATACGCATAATGTATTTGAACACCATTCCATTTAAGAGTGGTGCTAGTTAACTGAAAAATAAAACGATGTTAATGATAACAGTTTGCGTGTCCAGATATGAGGTAACGATAGCCACACTTCACAAACCCTCATTATGACCTATTATTACTTGACTCTGAAACTGATGTGTATTTAAGCATTGTTGCTTTTTATAACTCTTAATTGCAGCAGAAATATTAAATCCACGTTCAATCCGAAGCATGGTGGTGGTAGCTGTAGCTGTATTTCATATCACAGGGTTATATAAATGCAGTTGTATTAATGTTGTTGCTATAGCAACAGCTAATTTACTGAGAAAACATTCAAACTCGGTTGCCGATAGGATGACGTTCACTCGTAGGAAAACTGACATCAAAATCCCAGATTTTTTTTTGATTAGCTTCATTAGAAGGACAGTAAGCTCTTGTTTTATTCTTCTATTTATTTATTCATTTTGCTGTGACTTCCATGGATGAAGTCACTTTGAAAGGACGTTTTTTTTGTTTTGGCTTAGTTGGCCAATAAAAAAATAGTGTTTTTGAAATGACTGACAGGAGTTTCTACAAACAAACAAAAAAATCCGGACCGGAGATCGTTTTTCCAAACACTAATTCCTAGCTAAATAATAAACTTTTGTTAAAGCTATATTTGAAACTGTATTATTTATCATGATTTACAGAGCGCCCAGGTTGTTTGTAAGGAAGTGAGTGGTTTTAAAAAATCGGCTGTTGAAACTTTAATGGGTTTTTTTTTTTCTTCCTCGTGACGGTATAACAATCCCAGTTGTACTACATCATGTTCTTTCACATAGACAATAGACAACGCGCTTGTAACAGCGTGCTTTCACAGTGCATCACTGCCACTCCGCCTCCATAAGTGGTTTCAGATGAAGTAACAGTCTGTGCATTTCTGACAGAAGCTCATTGTGAGGATGAAGTGAACTCTGGAGAGGAGACGCGCAGCAGCCGCACCGTCTCCTATTTACATGGCCGACTGGCTTAGCATCAATTGCACACGCTCCCTCATCCGCCTCACCTCAGCCTACATGACGGTTAATTATCTCACACCAAAATCACCAAATCACCTCAGCTAACGCTATATTAAAGTGGATTTTTTTCACGTCAGCATGAACTGTTTGATGTTGACTTGGAAAGCTAGCGAATTAACATAAAATTCTGACTTTATTCATAATACAGAAGGATACTAGCTTGCTAATTATCAAGCTATCTTGCGAATTAGCAAAAAAAAAAAAAAAAAAAAGGCTCGTGCTTTGTGATCTAGCTACAATAATATTGCCTTATGGTAATTATTAAAATGATAAGTTGCAAAAATATTTGAATAATATGTTTATAATAACGTAGCTACGTCGATAGAAGCTTTTTTAACTTGTTAGTATGCGTGCTATTAAATGACCTTCACGTGCTAATTAGCGAAGTAGATGACTGGAAATTAACTAGCTAGTAGGGCTAGCTACAGTGAGAGGTAGCAAATAAAAAAAGCCTATATTATTGATATTAGCTTCCTAGTTAGTCAGCTAATCTAAATACAGCGGATGGTGTATTTTTATTTGTAAATGATAGCTATTTAATTTGCAAAGCAAAAATTAAAAAAAAAAAAAAAAAAGAGTCATTGTTTGCTAAGCAGCTTGATAGTTAGCAGGATAACTGAAGGGTTATTAGCTGTAGCCTAGCTACAAGAATATTGGCTTGTCAAGTTGCTATAACTAGCTATGAACTAGTTAAAAGCAGGCTATATTATTGTAGTAACATTATTGTGTAGTTAGTTTTATTAGCTTGTGTAATTAGCCTGAACATATGATTCTAGCTTATAGAGTAGAGATTAGCTTGCTAATTAGCAAAATAAAGTCAACATAGAAAAAAAAAAAAAGTTTGAAAATGGCAAATCTTGTTATTTTTTTTTACTTTGGATTTTTATTTGTTTATTCCTTCACATTTATCCACCGTTTTGGAAATGAAATTTTGCCACAAATCTAGTTAAAATGGTAGCACTGCAAAGCCTTCTGGGAAATCCTCCTCATGTGATCTCAACTATATTAGCTCAGAGAGCCAAAAGATGACGAGGGGAAAGTCGTTCGAAACGGGATTGAAACACAGCTTGGATTTTCAGGTCCAAAAGAAAAATAACGAAGCTAGAGAATCCAAAATGATCTACGTGACACCCGAAAAGTGTCATTTTATTAAAATACGCTCAAACCTACATACAGTTCAGACAAAGGAAAAGTTAAAGATCAAGGTTGTCCCTGTGTGGTTTTTTTACCCTTTTGTGAGTAACTGCAAGAAGGCACAGTGTAGTGATCAATCACTGGTTTGTAGAAACCCTACAGAGTCTCATTTAAGGTCTAGCAGCATGGAAGTCGGTCGTTCCAGGAACGAGCTCCACAGGTTGGAGAAGCGGGACATGGTGGCGCCGTCGATGACGCGGTGATCAGCTGACCAGCTCACGTTCATCACGTGGGCTTTAGCCAGCTCGCCAGCGGCGTTGAACCTCGGCAGGGTCTGGACGATATAGAAGCGAGGGGGGGAAAAAAAACAGCCAGGAGAATGCATATTAAAACATGCCTCTAAGAAAAGGTGGAAATATTTTCCATTTTATTTTATTTTTAAAAAAGTTCTCAATAAAATGGTATTGTTTTGATTCAAGTATAAATAAATAAAACATTTTTTTTTTTACAATTGTACGTAAAGAATATGCCTTTTTTAAAAAGACGTTTAATAATCAACGAAATCTAAACTGGAATCTCCGTCCTTTTTTATTAAAACTTGCTGAAGCTAACCTGGATCTTTCCCAAAGCTCCGATGGCCACCTCCGGAGGCAGGATGACCGGCTTGGCATAAGTCCCTCCGATCTGAAACATCACAAATCAAACCACGGGCTTCAGATCACTCCATCCTCGATCTGCTATCACCACCAACACTAATCAGAAATGAGCTGCGTTAGCTAGCTATATTAGTTAACTTGTATTGAAAAGTGTCGCCGTGGTTACAAATATTACTTATGTCTCACAGTATGATTTTTCAAGTACAAAATAAGAGCATGGTATTGCATACATCTCTGCTTCTCTACTAAATGGCATCGTTTTGTCACATAATTGAGTTTCTCGAGCTGTTTTTTTTTTTCCTCTCTCCTGAACCAGACCACAGATGATCCGATGCAGCGTGAGATTTCAATCTCCCTCACGACTGATCCTTTCGTCACGGCTGTATCGGGCAGCGCTGACTCAGCTCTCTGAGAGCTTGTCAAGGTCATCTAAACCCAGCATGCGTCTTATCGCTGAAAGCTCCCTGCCCGGTTGAGCTCGACGTGGCAGCTGAACACACGCCGGTTTCCTGTTTTTTCGCCATCAAGAATTGTTAATCAAATGCAGATTTTGTGCATGTGTTCTAAAAACCAAATAAGACTGGAACAACGTGAGGTGCATTCGACTCATTCGGCAGCAAAACAACTTGTTTTCAGGATGTAGCGCCCTCTTTTGGCTAGTGAGTGATTTACCTGAGTAAAGGGCCAAATCAGTTGGACTAGCAACCAGTGCAAAAAATTGTACATATACATTTTATATATATATATATATATATATATATATATATATATATATATATATATATATATATATATATATATATATATATATATATATAGCTAGCAATAAATAGAAAAATAAATATAAAAATATTTTGTTTTGCTAAAAAATTTAAGCGTTAAAAGTAGGTATTTGTTTTTTAATTTATATATATATATTTTTTTAATTTTCTTTCAAATTTTCACAAAATTTTTACCTTAATCATATTTTATAAACATTTTTCCAAGGGTGCCAATAATTCTAGAGCTGACCGTATACATCGGGTTTAAAATGTAAAAAATTATAATAATAATAATAATAATAATAATAATAATAATAATAATAAATGATAATTATAGAAGAATTATTATATTCTTAATATTTATTTATTCATTCATTGCATTTCTTTTTTTACAAGGTGATAATAGGGTTGTAAAGTTATTATAAATAACTTTCTTTTTATTTTTAATTATATTAATATTATTAAAATTGAACTGATATTTTAATTGTTTTTTTCACTAGTGTTTCTGTAGTCTCAATCTCCTTTGTTTGTGCAATCAAATAGTCTTTCCCTAACCCCAGACCAGCTGATCCCACTCCTCTGTTAGAGTGTCTCTAAGCTCACCGAGCCGATGTTGGAGATTGTGAATGTGCCCCCAGTCAGGTCTGCCGTGCCCAGCTGCCCGCCCAAACCCAGCGCCTGCAGTCGGTTCAGCTCCACTGCGATTTCAAACACGCTCAGAGCCTGCACGCCTTTCACGTTGGGCACCAGCAGACCCTGCGGAGTGTCCATGGCCAGACCGATGTTATGAGATGCCTGCAAACAGCACAAAGGAAATTGGAATTCAACCATGATGTAGTTGGGGGTAGAAGTCTGAGGAATTATGGGGGCTGTCTGAGCTCACCTTGTAAGTGATGTTCTGACAGCCTTCGTCGACCGAGGCATTCAGGATGGGGAACTGCAGCAGGCCGAGAGACGCGGCCTAAACACAGCAGAGTGAACAAGTCTCATCAAAGTGACTCACTGAATCATTTATGTTCACATGGACTAAGGATACATTTGCACCATCCATCCATCTCATATACCTAACTACAAATAATTTCATTCATCACTGCACCCTTTATCAGATCCATCTCTCTGTCCACTTTTCCGTCCATCGGCATATCAAATTACCCAACTGCCTATTCATCGCCGTGTCCATCTAGCCACCAACCCCTTCAACCCATTACCCATGAATCTACCAAGCTACCAGTCCATCCATCTAATCACCTACCAGTTCAACCAATCGGCCATCATTCCACCCAGTCATCCTCCCTTCTCTGTATCCATTCACCCATCCATCTACCAATCCCTCGTTCCTTCCACCAGCAGTACACCATCATTCACACATCTCTCTCATCATCTAATCACCTTATTCATCTGTTCATTCACCCATCGATCTGTCCCTCCACCCCCCAATCCATTCATCCACCAATACACCCATCCATTCACCAGGCTTTACATCTATGCACTCATCTATCAATCCCTAATCCATCTACTCCTGGATCTATCTACTACTCCAAACATCAAGCCCCTATTTACTTATGCATTCATCCACCTACTGTCCTTTTGCCAGTCCATTTATCCACCCATCCATCTGATCCATAATTTACCAACCAGTTTATCCATCCATCTCCCAGTGCACCTATCCATCAACCCATCTACCACTGATCAATCCATATACGGATCTATCCGTTCCCATGTATTTGAGGTTTTAGACCGAAGAAGACATGCATTCACCCAGTCATACCTTAATGAAGAAGGGCATGTAGCTCAGTTTGATTCCCCGAGATTCAGCCGCACCTTTCAGTTCGGAGCGTAATCTCACCAGCTCGGTGAGGTCCACCTCATCACAGTAACCGAAGTGAGGGATCTTCAAGGCAGCCGTCATCGTCTTCACCATGGCTTTCTGGAAACCTGTGGACATAAAGACAGACTGTCAAGGCCATAAGGTGATGTCAATAAAAAGATTAGCTAATATCTTTGTAACTGAAGGAGCCACAATAGCTAAAGTAGTTGAGGTCACCGTTGAGTGGCTCTGTCCTGTCTTCCCCAGTAAAGACGGGTCGGGGGACGGTGGGTGTAGGAGGCGGGGCTGGTTTCTCAGCCTTGGCAGGAGCAGTTGATACAGAAGGCGCCTTTACGTCGTCGTAAGGAAGGATTGCACCTGTCTGCTTGGCCAAAAAGTTAAGGATGTCCTCCTTTAGGATACGGTCGTCCTTCCCCGTCCCCACCACCTCACTCAGCTTAATCTGACGAACAAGTTTACAAGCAGCTGATAGATCGGCTGTTAAGACACCATGTTATACATCTTCATCTACCTTCACCTCTGAAGGTCGGTTTATACCTACATTGTTCTCCATGGCGAGACGTCGCACTGCGGGTGTAGCCAGAGTTTTATGTCCTTTAATCTCCTGGTGAGTGTGTTCATGAGATACTGCAGGTGTCTCCACAACGTCCTCCTCATGACCGCCATCTGGAGGACGCAGAAAGAAACATCAACCACAGAACAACAAAAAGGCATTCGGAATCAACGCCACCATCTCACGTTGCACGACCACGAGTATATTTACTGTCAGAACCGAGTACCTGGAGGCGTGTCCGTCTCGATGTCTACGAGAGGCGATCCCACGAGGGCGACCGCGTCCACGTCGTAATAAAGCTTCCTTATGATTCCGTCGTATCGGCTTGTAATCGTGACGGAGGCTTTGTCGCTCTGCACCTCACAGATGCTGTCGAACTGGGAAACCGTATCGCCCTCCTTCACATACCTTCATACAAAAAGACAGCACTGAATTCAACTAACAGGCAAAAAAAAAAAAAAAAAGAGTAACAGCTGGTTTAATGTTTCCAAAGGAATCTGGAGATATGCAGAGACAGGAGGAGAAGTCACCACAGGTCATGGAAAATATTTTAACCATATGTAAATAAGCGAAGTGATGTGGTGACAGACTGAGCAGCTGGCTCAATTCCTTGACTACGTGGACAAATCATCTAGATACGCACCACTCTTTGACCGTCACCTCTATGATTCCCTCGCCGATGTCCGACAACTTGAACTGAAGAATTTGTCCGGAAGCCACTAAAAGTAGAACACGCAACATGAACTCCACACCAGCTTTTCTAGACACATTTTCTCTACAGGAGTTGAAAGTAGTGCTATTTTTTGTTGTTGTTTATAATCTAAGTAAAGCTAGTACCACTGCTTTGTATGAATCCTCTCCATTGCTGTGAGCTGAAAGCTGACGGGTGACGGAGGACATGATTAGGTCCAGCTACCCAGAGCCTGGGACACGGTCTACAGCGGCGGGACGACGACTGGGGCTTGAGAGAGAAAACAGTAACCAATACATTAAGCAGACCGTGTTATATATCATTCTTCACTTTTTGTCAAAATGCCAAATATTATTGAATTAACACTTAAATATAAGGTATGTTAAGGTAAAGCAATATTGCACTGGTCTTAATTCACTTGAGGGGGGGGGCGTGGCTGTAATCTGAAAGGGAGTTCATTCATTGGCTCACGGTTTGTTCACTCCTACGTCATAGTGTGCCAATAAATTTGCACTAAAGATACAGATTACTCACTCGCTTTATAAGTATGTTCCCATTTCACGTCGTAGGTGCCGAAAACATGCGAACCGAATCTCGAATTCGATTCCATGTTTTACGGTATCGATTCGACTCTTTTTCTGAATCGACTCCCTGTCCTGCAAATGGTATTCTCCTTAGAAGCAGCAACATACACACACTTGATTCATGCAGAAAGTACAAACTCCTCGTGTGTGTGTGTGTATTAAATCGTAAATACACAGCAAAATCCAAGTTGTAATTACTTAACTATCAAAGGCGGAGTCGATTCAGAGTCGTTCATATGAACTGTTAACCCATGTTGCAACAAAAAAACAAATATCATGTGGAAAGGGGCAGACGGGTCACCTGAATGTCCTAATACAAAGGGTTTTTAGTTAAAAAAAAAATTGCATCAGATAGATTTTGTGAGCACATGGCATGAAAACATGTCTGCTGATGTAAAGATTCACAAAATAAACCTAGAATAAAAGTTAGTTAGCAACTCCTCGTCTACTTTTTTTTTTTTTTTAAGTTCAATTTGGAGCGATCTGTGTGCATGCAGTTATTTCGACTGTTTTAACTGACGTTTCGAGCAAAGGACGTGCATAAATATTCTTTACAAAAAAAACAAAAACATGCACAACATGTGCCGAACTAATTTTACCAGATGTCCCAGGATCCTGAAGCAGCGCCGCATTGTCGTCACCGCCGCCATCTTCGATTTCCACTAAGACGTTTTAACCAAAAGCAAGAAGTCCCACTCTTGACTAAAAGTCGCCCTTTAAATTAAGCCACGTTAATTAGTTTGCAATCATTATAAATGCATTTCTCGGCGACTTTAAGTCATTAGTTATTGGCGTTATACAAAACTAGCGATTTGTTTCTACAAATTAGTTGTTTACGTGGAACCCGGAAACGATACACCAGTGAAACATCTCGGGAAAATACATGTTCTTTGGTATACGGTGACGACACGCTCCTCACGCCTCCTCAGACCAGCCAATCAGATTGCTCGTTTTTTCTTGTGCGAGCCAAAATTATTATTTTTTTTGTAATATAAAGGCAAAATATTAAATAGATATCAGAAATAATTATAATGCATCAATAAATATATATTTTTACATTTCTATTTAAAAAAAAAAAAAAAAACATTTATACGTATTTGCCGTTAGAATTTTCTCGTCATGTGTATTGCGCCACCCTGTGGTGAGAAATAGTGTTTAAAATTACAATAATATTAAAAATAAACCAAATATAAAAGACATATGATAACTATAATCCATATCCTAGAAATGTGGGTCACAAAATGTTCTCTCTACTTGTCCAAGCAGTTAATAATGTTTTTTTTTTATTTTTTATTTTTTTATTTATTTACTTTTTAAATTTCACGTATCAGAAACAAGAAGAACATTTAAAATGGCTCTCATGTGAACGCTTGAGAGAAGGATCTAAAGGGTCACATGGATTTTCTCCTTCCAGAGTATGTGAAAGATCACTGAGTGTTTGAGAACAATTTCTTTTCCTATATCATTTCTTCCATGACATAGATAAACACACCTCAGGGTTTCTCATATATCCCCCACACCATCCTAATAACATCTCCTGTAACCTTATTAGAGACCTTGCCCTGCTATTAGACACCATTCTCCGTTTGGACCCTGATCTTTACACTGTCTCATCGTCTCAAATGTTGCCGTCTCACAGCACCTGATCCGTAACGCCACGTCTTGGAAGAAATAGGATGTTTTCATGCATGCTGCTGAGAGATACCATATAGGAAACAAGAATAGGTTATGGACCCGAGAAGTCCAAGATCAAGCCTGGAAATACGTGATGTCCTCACGTATAAGAAGCGAGTGTAACGGAACGCCGCACCAGGACAAGAGCTGGGGTAACCTGAGTCTGTAACCCGAGTGGCTCTCGCTCTTGTTCCATGGCATGTTCTCAGATGAGCGGGTTCCTATAGTTGTTTTTTTTGTCTGTGGACAAATCTTGCCCTCTGCTCCACTTGGATAACTCAAGGTGATGACGAGCTTCCTGACAGATTCCTTAGTTCTCGATAAAGAATGCACGTTGGTCAGGAATATCTGAGGAATTTTGAGAGTGTGGACTCATTAGCATCTTATTCCTGACCTCAATGAAGGCATGTCCCGTTTGCCAGTCTGGGGGGGACACTGGCGGGTCAAACGGAGGCCTCCTGCCCTGGTACCCCCAACTGCCTGGATCACACACATTGCAGGTAAGTTGTTATTGTTAACTTGTGAAATGATGTTGAAGACATTTCAAGACCCTAATTAGTTCTTAAATGGCTTTAAGATTATAACATACATCTGACAGCTATCTTTATGGCTGCACATAATATAAGAAATCACTTTAAAAATCATTATTTGCTCGCACACTGAAAAATTCTAGAGGTTTATTGTTTCCGACGGAAACATCAAGTGTTGCCCTTGATGTGTGGTTGAGGGTTGTGAACGAGAATGGTCTTATTAGACCAGGGTTCCTCACGTAGGGAACTGTACATTCCAAACTCAGGGTACTGTCAGTTTAGGATACCATTTGTTCCATACTCTGGGTTCTGTATCTTTAAATCCAAGGTATACCATATGTTCCTCACTTAGGGTATCGTATTGTTCTGATCTCAGCATACTGTATGCTTCAAGTTCCAGGTTCGGGATGTTGAAACCTCAGAGTACTGTCTGCTTCTAGTTCAGGGTACCATATGTTTCAGTCTCAAGGTACTATACCCTCAGTGCTCAGGGTACTGTATGATTCTCGCTTAGGGTACCATATGGCCAAATCTCAGTGTAGTGTATGCTCTAGTGTAAGTCCAGGGTACCGTATTCTCTATGCTCACGGTAATGTTCATATGCTCAGCACAGATGGATGCGAACCTGGTTGGGAAATGATGAGTTGAATGTTATGTCAGGAAAAACATGCATCATTTTCTCCAAAAGTGTTCATTTGGCTCTCGACGATCCCGCAAATACGTCTAGTGTAAGTTACTCAAGGAATGCCTTCAGTGGTAAAATGTTGTTGACTAAAATGACACTAGGGAAGGTGATAAGCTGGTATGTTTTTGTGGTAAAGTAAGGTAAGTCTGTGTATTTGTTTTCTTTCGTGTTCTAATTGTTTATTTCAGTTGATCTGATCACCTTTGATTACTGAAGTGTGTACACAAACGTCATTGTCCTCAAAGTCACATTAGTACAACTTCAACATGGAAACTTGAGCTAAATAATAAATAAATAAACGGTTGCTGAACTGACGTGATTTGTTCACAGGTGCACAAAACACTCATATATCTTTTTAAAAGTGTATATTTTTAGTCAGGAATCCGATGTAAAGTCCATTAGCTGTGCGAAAAGGTCTAAAGGAGCTTTAGATTAAAACCTTTAGCCTTCATGTTCTACCTCAGTAAATCCTTCTCCCGCCCCTTTTCCTTTTGACGTCACGTTCTACGCATCGAACGCTGATTGGTCAGATGACGCTAAAAGCCCGCCCTTCCTTGGTAACGCTTCTTCGCGCGACCCAGGGACGCGCGGTTGCTAAGCGACGACGTTTTTCGCGTACTTGCGTGCTATTTGAAAAATAGTGCAGTCGCGTACTGATGGCGTACTACTTAGTACTGTAGTATGTAGTGTTGAACGTGGCTTTAGCGACGTCCTTTTAAAGTCCAGGGAAGTTTAATAGCGTGGTGTAGAGACGGAAAAAAACAAACAAACAACAACTTTGATAGGAAATAATTAGACTTTCATTTCGAAACACTTTTTCGGGTGAAATATAAACTTTTGCTTACGACGTGGGAATGTGCTTCGTCACATAATTCTACACCGCTCAGTGTTTGTGTACATCGCAGATATTGAACGCAATGGCGCATGAAAGCGGCGTTTTCGGAGCTGCCGAGTTAATTAAAGGTATTTTTTTAATGTTTTAAAAATAACTGTTTAATATAAAAAAAAATAAAATAAAAAAAAAATTATAATTGTTTTGTATTTGTTTGAGCGGTAAAAAAAAAAAAAAAAAAACGCCTCGTACGTCAATTACGTGTCTGCGTCATGATTTAGGGGTCCAAGCACTTATTGCTGTTTGTTTGTTTGTTTGTTTGTTTGTTTGTTTGTTTGCAGATCGCTTATACTTTGCAACTCTCCGAGGAAAACCGAAGAGTACAGCGAACGCACACTACTTCTGCACGGATGACGAGTTTGTGTATGAAAAGTGAGTAGTTTTGTGTTAAAAACAAACAAACAAACAAAAACACCTACATTGACACATAGAAAAGAAAGTTTTTGATTCCAGTTATACCGCAGCAGTGTATCAACGACATATTGTCCCTGTTATCGCTTTCTTTATAGTAGCTACAAACGCTCGTTCCCTCACCTGCCTTGCTTTCGTATTCATTCATTGTCTGAATGACACTCGGGTCACGGGGAGCCTGTGCCTATCTCAGGCGTCATAGGGCATCAAGGCAGGATACACCCTGGACGGAGTGCCAACCCATCGCAGGGGGCACACACACACTCTCATTCACTCACGCAATCACACACTACGGACAATTTAGAGATGCCAATCAACCTACCATGCATGTCTTTGGACTGGGGGAGGAAACCGGAGCACCCGGAGGAAACCCCCGAGGCACGGGGAGAACATGCAAACTCCACACACACACATGGCGGAGGCGGGAATCGAACCCCCAACCCTGGAGGTGTGAGGCAAACGTGCTAACCACTACGCCACCGTGCCCCCTGCTTTTGTATTGCCTTTGAAAAATAATTCAATTTGTCATGTTTTACGTCTGATGGTTACAAAGTTCTGACATTGGAGACTCCTATAAATGTTGACAAACATACACGTTTTAAAACCTGTGCTTAAACTGTTCCCATGGAAATGACAACCCGTTAGAAGAAACCTGTACTTCTTACTAGAAATGAATCGATCAGGATATACAACTCCGTAGCACTGAAAGATAAAGATGCAGTGTGTTGTGGATGCTTCTGATTTTCTGTTTCAGCTTCTACGCAGACTTCGGCCCTCTCAACTTGGCCACGGTGTATCGATACTGCTGTAAACTGAACAAAAAGCTCAAGGTAAGATGACAAGCTACAGCAGAAAGTCTGTTGATCTGTGATGGTGGTCCCCGAGGGGCTGCTGTATGTCCCTTATTGATGGTGCTGTAAGTCATACCGATTAGATCATGTTTAATAACTCCTTTGGAATGGACAGTAAGACACATTAGCAATATTTACAAGCAAATTTCTTGTAAAACCTCTCCACAGTATCTTGAGTGCTGTCCTAAACATCAGGAATATCCAATCGAAATTTGCATTTGAACCTCGTGAATTTATGTTAGTAGTAGTGTTCGCTAAAGTATAGCTTTATTTATAGGGACAGGGACACAACCAGTGGCAAGTGGATTAAGGTGTATTGAAGCAATCCCATCATTCATCCGTGACCAGTCTAGAACAATTTCCTGCACTTATTTTCTCTCTTGGTACTCCCAACACCTTTGCGCTGTTCATTAGTGCTGAATCAGAGAGAGAGAGAGAGAGAGAGGAGCAGAAGGTTTTGGCAGGTTCTCTAAGACATGAGTGGGTTTCTTACATCTGGAGCTGACAGACGATAGTTAGAGGTTTTGGAGTTAAAGACCAAAAGTGGACAAAGCTTCAATAAGGTAGCTCGTTATCCCGTGCTAACAATGTTTGTGTATCAGATCTCTTGCAGTGGCTTGTTAAATATATAGCATACTGTAAGAAAAATAAAGCGAAGAGCGTCGAAGATCTTAATGAAGAAGTTTATTCCAGCATCGCAGTGACAAAATCCATAAAGTACTTTGGGTTCATCGGAGTCAAAAAGAACACAGAACAAATCCTGCTCAGACATTATATACAGTGTTTCCCGTGTGTAATTTAAATGAGTTTCACTTTAAATGTAAATTACTGAGTATCCCCCAAATGGCTGGGTGATACTATCGCCTAGACGGATGTCTTTAATGGTAATCGCGGTCACGTACACCTTGGCTTGGTATTGTTACAGGTGTGATCACCCAAATGGTCGGGCAATACTGAATGGTAATCATGGTCGCGTATACCCTTTGTTCAGTGATGGTCCTTGATGTCTTGCTGCCGCTCCCATACTAATAATTGATTGGATTAAGTGTTCTAAATGTTTGGTAAGGCTGCTTTAAGCCATTGTAGAAATACCATACAGATAAACTAAATTGAATTAAACATATTTCTATATGATATGTAAGCCTTTTTGGGAATGAGCTCTTTCAGATGTGTACTGTGGAGTGGAATCTGGGTTGGGGCAGTCTGTAGTTTCTTACAGTCCCCCCTTTGATGCTTTTTGGCCCGAAAGCATCACATCACTTCCTTTACACAGATTACACCTCCCATCTCGGGTAGGTGCCCAGTGGCGGTGAAGCCCTGCAGTAGGTTGTCCTCCTTCGGCCCTCAGAGAATCTTACCCGTCTTCGAGACATCACCTCATGCACACTGGTTATGGCTCCATTCCCCTAGGCAAACTTATCACAATGTTTCTCCTTAAAATTTGGTTCTATGTACAAATATTTCCTGGGATTGGAGTACAGGCATGCAGAAACCATCACAGCCAACGGGAACGTCCTACATTAATTATTGAAGTATCGGCAATTTGACGTCTCAGTATAGAACACATACAACATAACATCACACATTGGCAGATGATGAGAAAAATGCATACACAAACGGCAGTTTTGAAAGTTACATCCCAAATCAAATCAGAGTAAGCAATAACTACATCACCATTATGCATTTGTTTAGTTAAAACTTTGTCCTTTTCCACGAGACTTTGTTGCGCCTTGACAATGTGGTTATCTTTCCTCTGCATTAATGACATTAACATAGTGTCCAGTTTTGGTATTTCAAAATCAAACTCTGGGATGTCTTCCACAAAACCTAGTTGTTCCTCTGGTTTCAATGACATTGTCTGTAAAGTGAGAGGGCAGATGCAATGGTATGAACATCCTGGACGGTTTCCTTTTCTTCACTTAGTCCCTCTTGCAGATAGGCATCCGTTTGCAAAACCTGTTGTCCAACAAGAGCTTTTAATTTGAGTTCATTCTGTCTAAGTTCCTGAGCACTTATCCAGTTGGAGATGCCTAAACCCGTTCCGGTGGCCCCAAGCATATTGTCAACAAATCCAAGCAACTTCCGTCTAGAAGAGACACCCTCTATGCAATCCCCTGGATGGCCTTCCAGCGTCTGCTCTGTGGATGAGCTGGTAGCTACGGCTCCATGGTATTTCAAGAATGCTGTTGTCAGTAGATCCTTGTACTGGAACATGGACCCACTGGAGGTTGTTGATCAGCACCCCTGGATATGGTCTCGTCATTATGCCAGAAGGGTTAGGAGTGGGGTCTGCCATCCTAGTCCATCACCACATCTTCACTTCTTTTTTTTTGTTAGGAAATCTGAAAAACACTAGTAAACATAATGAATGTATGCCCCCCCCCCCCCCCCCCCCCTTTTTACACAAAAGACAGAAACATTACAAACACTTACAATATACATTTGACTATTTACATGGCCCTTCAGATACATGCTTACATGCTATCAGATTTTTATGTATTTTAATTGATCATTGTGGGACCATCTCTTAACAGGTTGTTGGTATTTAGTTTTGTGGCAGAGCTTGTAAACTAAATCTCTGCATGGTCTCACCCAGTTAGCGGACCATGTGCCCTCAGGTTGGTAGTTCTTTACCATTACCTCATCACTAGTTTCAAATTTGTGAGGATGCTCTTCCTGAACAAAAGACATCTTGTTTGTCTGACCATGCCAGATTTGCTGAGTGGCTTGACGATAAATAACAGGCAAGCAGTTACACAGATTCTTGAGCTCCTTACTCAATCTGTTTACAGTGGCCTGTAACTGATTTAAATCCGTTTTTGGGATTGTTCTCTTAAGAGAAAATTTGCATTCTCTGGAAATATGTCCCTCCTTGCCACACGAATAACACACTGGGAGGTTATCAGGGTTATAAGGGAGTGGTCTTTCCTTTTTTATCTCCTGTAGCATGGCCCTTGTTTCTACAAGAAGCCTTGCAGCCTCTATTCCTATAGAAATTTTTAACACCTACAGCTGACACAGGATTGGATCTCTTTAAGTTAGCATTGCTGTTGTAAAACTGTGTCATTTTAGAAATGATGTCATTATATTCAGAGAGATGGGTCACAAACATTGTTACAGCAGAGCGAGTGAGTGGATCGCATTTGTTAATCAAAGCAGATTTAAAACTGATATCATTCTGAGTAATGTTAGGATTACCACTGAAAGTTTTGAATACCTCCAACAATCGCTCTGAAAATGCCATTGGGTGCTCACCTTTCCTCATGTGTACATCAGATATTTTATCCCAATTAACTGACATCACACCTAGGACTTCAAGTAATGCTTGTTTCCTCTCTACCTTATTAGCTGTTCGGGTCTTCACTTTCTGATTTAAGGCTCCAGACAGAGTCTCGGACAAACACATAGTTAACACTATGCATGTATCACCATCTGTAAAATTTGTAAACATCCGCATATTGCTCCAAGTTTTTTTAAAAATCTAGTGGATCTTGTTTGGCAGGATCAAATTTTCCAATACTCTTTATCACAGCTTCTAGCTCATTAGGATTGAACCCTCTGACCATAGTAGAGGTCATTGGTTCTTCCTCTCCTTCACTAGTACGCATTGTGCTGGTAGGATGAATTGGTGCCATGGGAAATCTAACTGTACAGTCAGAGTACTGACTACTGACTGACTGAGAATCTCTTTCCAAATTCTCATGCAAATGTATCATATCTGCACCTCGATTAGACAACATACTACCTATAGATACCTTACTGGTATCTCTCTCAATTGTGCCATTTTTAATCAGAAATTGACAGGCAGCCTTTGCTTCCTCCAATTCATTGGACAATGTCTCCACAGATGATTTAAGCATGCTATTGTTAGTTCTAAGAAGTGCAATCTCGTTCTGCATTCTGACCTTTTCTTCTTTTCCGATCGTTTCAGTAGCCTGGAAATTTCTTTTACAGATTAGCCCGTCGTCCAGTTTAGATTGAAGTCGCTCATTTTCAGACTTTAACGCATCTAGGGTCTTCCTAGTCACTTTATATGAGGCAAAAACTGCTTGTAGTGCATTAGCGATTTTTCCTTTTTTATTCTTAGGCATTTTGGGATAACTTTCAAACTTGGCAATAGCCCACTCATACGGCTTATCAACAATGTTCTCCATTCTATCAAACATTCCCTGAGAGCCGTGTTTAGCGATGTACTTAACAATCAGCTCTTCCATTGTCACAATCTTTCTTAATTAATTACAGTTACTATACACAACTTTAGTGACTAAACGTTATCTAGTTACTTTAAGATACCCGTTAGTCTATTTATTCACAGCTCCAGTACTTCGGACGCAAAATGAATAATACAGCCACAACACGTCGGGCCTCAAGTCCAACTACAGTAACACTCACAACTCACAAACAACAACACTCACAAACACTTTAAAATGCAACACTGTCACAGTACATCGGACAAAACCACACTACGTTGGGTTTTCCTGTGTTATATTTTAAAACAGTCTACTTAGCCACAGTACTTCGGGCTTAAAACTAAAGTTTAAAACACTGTCACAGTCCGTCGGACAAAACCACACTACCTCGGGTTTTTGTGTTAAACTTCCCAGAGCCGCGGTGCGTCGGGCTCACTACACGATCACCGGTTTCAGTTTCTAGTTATAATTCGGCCGCCACACTGCGTCGGGCTGATTCACTTACTTTAGAACCTTTTAACAGAATTATAACAACACAACAAGTTTCAGTTACTTTAGAAACCTGTACACTTAAGCACTTTGCTTCAATTACTTTAGAAACAACGATTCTCATACACCTCTGTCCCACAGTGCGTCGGGTTAATTCAGTTCCGTTAGAATCTCTAACAGAAATGTACAGAATAGGCTTAATAACTCCTCCTGCTTATGCTCGATAACTCTGTTTCTATTCTGCCCTTAACTTTCTTTTCTAGATTTTTTTTTAAACGAGGGACTTACCTAAATAAAACAGTGTAAAAGAAGAAAAACCCGTTTTTCTTACCTTTCCCCGCTTTTTTGGAAATCCCTCCTGGCTGGCTTGCCAATGTAAGAAAAATAAAGCGAAGAGCGTCGAAGATCTTAATGAAGAAGAAGTTTATTGCAGCATCGCAGTGACAAAATACATAAAGTACTTTGGGTTCATGGGAGTCAAAAAGAACACAGGACAAATCCTGCTCAGACATTATATACAGTGTTTCCCGTGTGTAATTTAAATGAGTTTCACTTTAAATGTAAATTACTGAGTATCCCCCAAATGGCTGGGTGATACTATCGCCTAGACGGATGTCTTTAATGGTAATCGCGGTCACGTACACCTTGGCTTGGTATTGTTACAGGTGTGATCCCCCAAATGGTCGGGCAATACTGAATGGTAATCATGGTCGCGTATACCCTTTGTTCAGTGATGGTCCTTGATGTCTTGCTGCCGCTCCCATACTAATAATTGATTGGATTAAGTGTTCTAAATGTTTGGTAAGGCTGCTTTAAGCCATTGTAGAAATACCATACAGATAAACTAAATTGAATTAAACATATTTCTATATGATATGTAAGCCTTTTTGGGAATGAGCTCTTTCAGATGTGTACTGTGGAGTGGAATCTGGGTTGGGGCAGTCTGTAGTTTCTTACAATACCTTAACAAGCAACTTAAGGACCATTGCTTAAAGCTTTCCTCAGAAAGCACGCCCAAGACATACGTCTTGGTATCTTGCATTTCTGAGAGTGTTTTTCTGTTTCTAGCTATTTTTAGGTATTTTTTCGTCCAAAGCGAGTAGATTGGTGGAAGGATGTTCAGTATAGTCACCAACACAAACTTACTACTGTTTGACTTTACAGTGTACAGTTATAGAAAAGAAATAACCTGAGCCACTTTTTGAGTCTGAATGACTTCTCGGGGAGTTTTTCCTTGCCACCGTCATCTCTGGCTTGTTCATTATCCAGCCATATCAACATCTGGATTGTGATGAAGTCCTTTTGATAAAGTGTTACAAACAGACGTGTCTCTGTCAATCACGCCGAAGTGCAAAAAGCCTTCGTGCCAAGTCACAAGAACAGGAGAGATTGAAACAAACAAAGAGAACGCAAAACCATTAAGTGCTACATGTACAATCGCACACAAGCAGGCTCGTGATGAAATATTTACAGCGCTGTAACACGATGAAGCAGGTTTCGAGCCAGTGGTCATTAGCTAAGTAACAGCTGTGGGTAGTACCTTCTGTATACCGTGTTATGATTGGCCGAGTTTCTTCCATTTTACACACTAGAAATGAGGAACATATGTATGTATATAATTAATAAAGTTGAAGCTTGAACACGTTGTCATGGTAACGGATAATCCAGTGGGACGTCATTTAAGCCTAGGGATAATTGTTAATATTGTGACGTTTCCTCTGAGGAGATGTTTTGGATCTCGTAACATAACACAATGATGAGGTTTGCTAAACAGTTTTAATTGCTACAGTTTTAGAGGTATAAAAGCCTTTGCATGACCGTTTGTATTCTGTGCATACCTCCAGTCTTTCACGCTTTCCCGGAAGCGCATCATTCATTACACCAGCTACGACCAGCACAAGAGAGCCAACGCCGCCTTCCTGATCGGCGCCTACGCTGTGGGTCTTTGCATTAACACCTTCTCGCTTTTATTCTAACAATTCTACATAACATTTTACATCTGTGGATGATAGGTGGTCTTATTTTCCACACCAGGTAATATACTTAAAAAGAACTCCAGAGGAAGTCTACCGAGCCCTGATATCTGGGACTAACGTGTCCTACCTGCCCTTTAGGTAAATCTCCAGTGTTTGTTTTTTTTTTTTAATGTGCGTTTTGAGATTCATGCACAAATAGAACACCAGGTTTACTTCCCGTGTCCTCTTTCTTTCAGAGACGCTGCCTTTGGGAACTGCACCTACAACCTCACCATCTTAGACTGTTTACAAGGAATCCGTAAGGTTAGTTTGCAACAGAAGCCCTCTTATTTATTTACGCCTCGTGTGCTTCTAGAAGCTGCACAGCCTAATCATAATCCTTTAGTCTAATTATCTGCCTTACGAATAAACACTGTCACAGGAAGTGGGCTAGACATGAGCCAGGACAGAAGGTTTACATAACCGTCTTCTACAAAGCGCACTAACAACCTCAGAGACAGGATAATGATTGATGGATCTTTTCTGAGTGTGTATATATATATATTTTTAAACATCATGCACACAAGTTTCGACAAAGTTTGTGGAGGTTCAAGGTTGAAAGGATGATAATGCCTGAATATAAAACGTTATTCTGTTATAACAGTATGCGGTCAGTGTTACATAATCTTACCACAGACTTCTGTCTGTAACCTATAGCTCCAGACTTGAGCGAGAAAATGATGTAAAGAAATAATTAATTACACATACAGACGGTGTCTTTTCCCTAAAATTGAATTCTTCAGTCTGTGCACATAAAGGCTTCTTCAGTTTCACCCCAAAGGTTCAAAAAGACTAAACACTGATGCTTTATCCTGGAATCATGATGATTTGGAAAATGTTTTAGCCATAAATAGATTTTTAAATGACGACAATGAAATAAAAAAAAAAAACAACAACTCCTAACCACCTGGCAGAGGCAATGCTGCAACAGTAAGAGGTCCTAGAGGCTGGAATGAATCAATGAATGAATCGGTGAATCAAACAAAGACTCAGTGAGTCAATTGAGGAATCATTTGAACAATGGGAATCAAACTTTTTCTCAAAATGGAATCAAATGTTTTGTGAAATGCTTATCATAGTTTTGCCTTTTACTGAAGTGAGCCAAAGATGTTTGGATCTGATTTGGGAGCTCAAGTACCAATATTCCACCAATAGGATGCTCTATAATGAAAATATTTGCACACAATAATTACTTTAATATTTTTAATATAGATGCCAGGTTGATTAGTGGCCAGTTTAGCACTTTTTCTCAGATTTTCCTTCTCTTTACTGTAGACTGGATAAGAAAACAGTTGTATTGATGTGTAAAGCCTCATATTCATACCTCAGTGAATCAGGAACGAGGGGAGCAACAGTAAAGATCTTAGAGACGGGAAATGAATGAATGATTCGGTGGATCAAACAATGAATCAACTGAGGAATTGTTCAAGGATGGAATGCATTAATGCAATGCGTGAATCAATCAAAGAATCAATGAGTCGACTGAGGAATCATTCAAAGGATGGAATGCATTAATTCAATGGGTGAATCAATCAAAGAATCAATGAGTCGACTGAGGAATCATTCAAAGGATGGAATGCATTAATGCAATGGGTGAATCAATCAAAGAATCAATGAGTCGACTGAGGAATCATTCAAAGGATGGAATGCATTAATTCAATGGGTGAATCAGTCAAAGAATCAATGAGTCGATTGAGAAAGGAATTTCAGTATTATGTTCTTTTAAAAGAGTACATTTTAAGAAAACATATCTAAAAATATGGGAATGTTAGTGACCAGTTCAGTCCCTAAATGTCCTTTTTTTTTTGTCATATTAAAGGTTGCCTTTAAATGACACTGTTCTAGGAAAATGCTGTTCTTTTTTTTTTTTTATCGCTCGTGATGCATGCACAGATTTGTTAAGAAAATGGACAATTAAAGATGAGTTGGTTAATTATTAATTTCTCTTCTGTCAAGGCCTTGCAGCACGGGTTCTTTGACTTCGAGACGTTTGACGTTGAGGAGTACGAGCACTATGAGGTGACATGCAGTACGGGGGATGAGAGGTGGCATGTGTTTCCTCAGAGTTTCCTCAAAGTGGAGCTAAGCATGCTCTGAGGAGAGCACTAACTGCCCTAATCAGTTTACATGAACAGACGTTAGGTGTTTATTTCTTTTAATAACTAAATATTAATTAGTAATACAACTGATCAAATTCTTTTCTTTTATTCAGCGTGTAGAAAACGGTGACTTTAACTGGATTGTGCCAGGGAAGCTGCTGGCCTTCAGCGGGCCTCATCCCAAGAGCAAAATTGAGAATGGTGAGCGAGAACATCATGGCATATTGATGCACTCAGATTGGTGACTAAAATAATAAATGATCTTTGTGTCCTCGAGTTGTGAAATGATACTCCACAAATGACCTCCACGATCCTCATTCCCAGGATTCCCTCTTCATGCCCCGGAAGCGTATTTCCCCTACTTCCGCCAGCACAACGTCAGCGACGTGGTCCGGCTCAACAGGAAGATGTACGAGGGAAGTCGCTTTACAGACGCCGGCTTTGCGCATCACGACCTGTTCTTCGAGGACGGCGGCACGCCGAGCGACATCATCATCCGGGGCTTCCTGCATATCTGCGAAACATCCGAGGGCGCAGTCGCCGTCCACTGTAAAGGTGAGATGTGACAACAACTCAATGGATGGAGGGACAGGAAATGTTTTTTTGTAAGAAGAGTCTCATTTTATGTGTGTGTGTGTGTGTGTGTGTGTGTGTGTGTGTGTGTGTGTATGTGTGTAGCTGGCCTGGGCAGGACCGGCACCCTGATCGGCTGCTACCTCATGAAGCATTACCGCTTCACGGCTGCAGAGGCCATCGCATGGATTCGCATCTGCAGGCCCGGCTCGGTCATTGGCCAACAGCAGAACTTTCTGGAAGAGTGAGTGAGCCGTTACACAGAAACAGAAAGATTTATTCAAATTCAAGCCAAGAGATCGAGAGTAAATCCAGATCAAAATCGAATAGAAATCTCTCTCTCACTCTCTCTCTGTCTCTCCCTCACTGTCTGTCTCTTTCTCTGTCTCTCTCTCACTGTCTCTTTCTATTTTTCACTCTCTCTCTCTCTCTCTCTCTCTCTCTCTCTCTCTCTCTCTCTCTCTCTCTCTCTCTCTCTCTCTCTCTCTCTCTCTCACACTCTCTCTCTCTCTGTGTGTATAGAAAGCAGCACAGCATGTGGATGGACGGGGATTTGTACCGCTCCAAGCAGCCGAGGCCGCGACCGTACCCTGAGAGAGACCTGGCTTACCTCATCTCCAGCCTGGACGATGTTTCTCTCAGCAGCAGCAGCCTGAACACCCTAAGCATCGACGAGGTGCCGAGTTTCAGAGGTCGTTCGATGCTGCCGTCACTTATTACCTTTCTTTCTTTATTTACTTCATTTCTCTCCACCACAGAATGACCTCATGGACAATAACATGGGCTTGACTCAGGGAGACAGACTGAGAGCTTTGAAGTGTCGGCGTCCTCTCAGGTCTCCGTCCACTCTCGAGTAAGCCGAATAACACCCTGGCTCCAGAATTATTGGCTCCCTCGGCAGAAAAGATTATCTATCTTTTTTTTTTTTTAAGATTATTTATGGTTAATTAGAAAGTTAAGCTAAAATGTGAGAGAACTATAACTGAAGTAAAACGTTTTCACCTGTGCATAATTATTGGCACCGTTTTGTAATAAATACTTTTAAATAAACCTTCCTCTTTTCATTCCTTTAGCGGTTTACGCCCGATTCCTGGCACCATTCCTCCCTTGAAGTCTTCTAAAGCTCCTCCTCCTTTCTCCGGTGGCCTTGTAACCAGGAGACTGGCTCGAAGCCCATCGTCCACTGGAAACCTGAAGAGGTGCGTACATGCAAAAATCCTGCGAACAGAGACATACGTTTACGTTCATCACATTTGCAGTCAGTTACGTAAACGAGTCTTTATAACGACCCCTGTTGCAGCTTTAAACCCAGCTTGGCTCGCTCCCTCGGCAACCTTTACAACCTGGGCGACTTCGTAGACGCAGAAGACGACGACACATCCGCACCCTCCTACCCCGCCCTTCCTCCTTCGCTCCTCCCCTCAGGCCCTCCTCCACTCCGCTTCGGTTTTGGATACCCCATCCCGAGTTTCCAACAGGAAGTTAACAACAACCTCAACAGTCCTCCTGCTCCTGCGCACAGGCCTGCAAGGAGAGGAAACTTCAGACCTTCAAACCCCCCAGAGTTCCCGTTCCGGGCGTGCTCACGGGCCGCCATCTTAGTCGCTCTATCCCTGTGAGTGGATTCTCAGACTTTGCTTCCAAACCTCTTCTTCTTCTCTCTCTCTTTTTTTTTTTTTTTTTGTGCTTTCCTTGTGTTCCCACTTCTATTTTTCCCCAGTCATCTTGCTACTGATTTTTTTCCTCACACGCTACACGCCTATTCTTCTGCTAATCAAATCCTAGCATTTGTCCTGTTCTACTTTAAAAAAAACTCTTTCCACTTTGTCCCTTTTTTTTATCGATCTGAATCAAGGATTGTGTCTTATTCTAAATATCCGAAAACATTTAACTCTGTTACACGACAGTCACAAACCTGCACTTCTTCTTCTTCCTCCTTTCTGTCCTGTTCCTGTCAGAGACACTACTTCTTTTTGAACACTTTTGCCCAAAACTTGTCTTCCTCCATTCCCCCCCCCCCCCACCTTCCTTCCTGGTAAATTATTTCAGTTTCATTTTTTTGTTCGTTTTTTATTACTACATCTGAACATTTGGATTAAAACACACTCTCTGCTTTGCTCTCTGATAGTGTCTTATTCTTTGTCTTTTCACAGTCCCTCCAGTCCGAGTATGTTAAGTACTAGCGCCACGGCGATGTGACACACTGACTCTTCGGCGAAGTGACCCCTGGAGCATCAGGCGTCAGGTTCAGCCTCCGAGACGGAAACCGCAAACTAATAAACCATGGCTTCACTGTTTAAGCATTCATTTCCAGTCTTTAGAACACACAATACTTCTATAATTGAACGTTTTCTCACACTCAAGCCGGAGGATTGTTGTTCTGACTGAAGGCTCTTGAGTTTTACTTACACAGACCTCTTCCTCAGGGCAGAAAGAAGTGCAGTGAGGAAGCAGGATTTTAGATCTTGAAATATCAAACCAGATTTCTGCTTGGAAAATGCTCCGTCCCACCGCTGTGTGGTTTTTAAATAGACTATACGATCATCTGACCTTTTTAAAAAGCACTCGATTTCTAGTTAAATCGTCTAAATCAGTGTCGATCGTAATAATTGTTCGATTGTAATCACACACGATTCTGTTATTTCTTTTGGTATAATTATGATTCTTTCTGCCCAGAAATGGGGTTTAGGCTTAAACTCTAATGAGCTGTAAGCTGTAGGGGGGTGTGTGTGTGTGTGGGGGGGAGAGAGAGAGAGAGTGAGTGTGTGCATGACCATTGACTCTGGGACATTTTGTATAGACATCCTGATTTGTACAACCCATTTTTGTAGACAGTCCACCCTTGTATTGATTGACAAAAGCGATCGGAATTAAACGTTAAATGATTTAAACGGGCGAAACTCGTCGTCGTGTGAACATCAAATCGGGGTGAGAACTGTGTTACCGTGGAACAATGAGCAACCTTTCGCATTGCTCTCTCTCTCCCTCTCTCTCTCTCTCTCTCTCTCTCTCTCTCTCTCTCTCTCTCTCCAGCCTCCGAAAGTATTGGCACCTTTGGATTAGATGCATCGAATTCATTTGCAATAAAATTCACATCAAAATTGATGCATTTTTATGTGAATGCATCAATTTTTAGCAAATGTTAAAATTTTTCATTCACTTGAAAGAGTAAATTCATGAATTATTTATACATGTAATATATATATATATACCAGTATCTTATTGGTAATCAACTCAATGATTGTTTTATTGGTGAATACAAAGTTTATACCGAATATTAATACAAATTATTTTTAATAAAAAGTTAAAAAAAATAAAATGGAGATAAACATTGAATTAAACGAATTTACTTTGTTTTATTGTTATTATTTTTTGAATTATTATTATTATTATTATTATTATTATTATTATTATTATTATTATTTTCAAGCACAAGAGGATTTTTTTCGGCTGCCGACATGTAAACATACTGTCGCAAAAAAAAAGCCGCTTTACGACACCTCTGGCTGCTTGTTGGACACACATTCCTAGCCGTAATGTTGCTTTTTTTTTTATGCATGAAGGAAGCCGCGTTTTGTGTTTCTCCGATGCAGCATTTCCCAGACGTCGAGCTTTCCAACGGGCTGAAAATCCCAATCCTAGGGTTAGGTGAGTACACATGAATTATTTATTATTTTTGAAATGTGCATGAATATAAAGTGCCATGCGCGTATATAACAGGTTTCACGGCAAGCAGCAGACGCTCAGAATGAAAGATCGGCACTTTGTTTATGATTAGGATTAAATAACTGTTTTCCAATCCGGATTTTTTATATATATATATATATATATATATATATATATATATATATATATATATATATAGCATAATTCGGATAATGTCCTCATTCTAAAATGATGTTAAAATAGAGTAAAAGCCATGAAACCCAGTGATATGAAGGAATAGTTCAGCTTTAAAATGATACGAACATAGTTTTCCCTCAAACTGGGTGTGATGAGTTATTTCTGGAGTCCAAAGTTCATTTGAAAAATACTTAGTTTGGCTCCCAGTAACATTAACACAGTCCGGTCCATTTGGACGTTGTTATTTTGGCTAAATATTAATAAAGGAGGGCAGGTTTGACGGTATTTAAAACCAAATCAGATGTACAGAGGATTTTATTTAAGTGCCCCCTCAACTTTAAGGCACTAAAAGTTCACTCCTCAGCTGTTCAATGAAATCCACTGTCACTGCCTGTAAAGCAAGTCATGGCTGAAAAAAGAAATCAAACCAAACCCATGAGAAGTTGCAAAAACAAGGTGTTACAAATCCATGACACTGCAGACTCCTTACCGAAAGATTCACTGTATCATTCACTCATTAATTCATTCATTGTCTACCGCTCATCCGAACTACACTCAGGGTCACGGGGAGCCTGTGCCTATCTCAGGCGTCATTGGGCATCAAGGCAGGATACACCCTGGACGGAGTGCCAACCCATCGCAGGGTACACACACACTCTCATTCACTCACGCAATCACACACTACGGACAATTTAGAGATGCCAATCAACCTACAATGCATGTCTTTGGACCGGGGGAGGAAACCGGAGTACCCGGAGGAAACCCCCGAGGCAAGGGGAGAGAACCTAATTAGTCTGGAATCTTTCTTCTGTCCAGGAACGTCGCACGTTGGTGGCTACTCGCACGATGCGGTCGTTTACGCTCTTCAGCAGTGCGGCATCAGGCACATAGACACGGCTAAAAGATACGGCTGTGAAGAAGCCTTGTCCAAGTCGATCGCGGAGAGTCAAGTCCCACGGGACGACCTGTGGATCACCACCAAGCTGTGGCCACAGGATTATGGATATCAGAGTGCCAAGGAGGCCTGTCGGGCCTCGTGTGCCAGACTCGGGGTTGAGTATTTAGGTACGAGTGGCTTCGTTCCTCGTGGCTGTTAACTCTTCTGAGACGGCGGTGTAACATAGCTCTCTTACAGATTTGTATCTGATGCACTGGCCTGACTGCGGCGTCCCGGCCCGCTCCAACAGGGACGTCCGAGCCGAGACGTGGAGGGCGCTGGAGGAGATGTACGACGAAGGTCTGATCATTACCAGTTATCGACAGAGTGGAGTGTGGTGGCTTTGTCTCTTCGCTGATGGATGTTTTCCTGTTATCGCAGGATTGTGCCGTTCCATCGGCGTGAGCAACTTCCTGATCAGACATCTGGAGGAAATGAAAGAAGACGCCGGCGTGATGCCTCACGTCAACCAGGTACGAGCTAAAGAAGGACAGGAAGCTGTTTAACTCTTTGAAATGATCAGAACCTGCAAGTGCTTGATGTTTGTGCAGGTGGAGTTTCATCCGTTTCAGCAGCCGTGGCAGCTGGTGGAGTTTTGCCGCAAGGCAGGCGTAGCGTTCGGCGGTTACAGTCCTCTAGCTAAGGGCCAAGCGCTCAATCATCCAGTCATCCTGGAACTGGCGCAGAAATACGGACGAAACGCTTCACAGATCTGCATCCGCTGGAGCATTCAGGTACCGGACTGATGAGTTAATACAAAATGAAGCTTAAGTTAAGATCTAAGAAAAGGTTTGAACTTTTTTGATATATTTTTCGTGTCATTAAATTCAGTACAGTAAAGAAAGAAAATCCACAAGAGTAATTCGATTGATTTTGCTGAAAAGTCACATTTGTCAGAAACGAAGAGGTCGCGCTTTGTATTTTTGTAATTTGTACAAAACCCCATGAGGATGAACTCGATTCCGTGTCTTTTTGTCCGTCAGAATGGGATCATCACCATCCCGAAGTCTACCAAACCAGATCGGATTCTTGAACACTGCCAGGTAAGCTCTCAGTTCTTCAGGCTATGTTTTAAGGCTGAATGTGGCACCAACCTGCTTCAGCGCCTATGTTTGCATGGTTACATTTTTTATTTATTTATTCAAAGAAGAGGTTTGAGTAGCCATTTTGTTGTCCGAGTGAATCTTCTAGCACATTTACATCTTCTCAACTTCCCCAGTCATTGTCTTTGTCGTCCTCACGCTTGTTGACTTCCTGCAATTCGCCGTTCTGATGCCATTCACTCATGTAATGTTTGTAAGATTATATACCAGAGAAGTAGATTCAACCCGACTATAGACTTAAATACAGACTACAGAATTGAATACGGACTATAAAATTGATTATAGACTAGAATACAGGCTACTGCATTGAATGATGATCACTGACTAGAGATCTGAATGCAGACTACAGAATTGACTGTAGACTAGAATACAGACTATAGAATTAATGTAGACTGTAGAATTGATACAGACCAGAATACAAACTACAGAATTAATACAGACTATAGAATTAATATAGTAGAGAATACAGACTATAAAATTATTATAGATTATAGAGTTGAATACAGATTATAGAATTAAGATAGACTGTAGAATTAATAGTCTAGAAAACAGACTACAGGATTAATATAGAGTAGAATACAAACTATGCAATTAATATTGTCTAGAATAGACATTATATAGAATTAATATAGACTAAATAATAAACACGGACTATAATCGATTATGGACTTGAATACAGATAATAGCATTAATACAGACTATAGACTTGAATACAGACAAATATAGAATTGACTGTAGACTATAGAATTAATGAAGACTGTAGACTTGAATATAGACTACAGAATTAATAGACTATAGAATTGAATATAGACTAGAATACAGACTATAGAATTAATGAAGACTGTAGACTTGAATATAGACTACAGAATTAATAGACTATAGAATTGAATATAGACTAGAATACAGACTATAGAATTAATATTGTCTAGAATATAGACTAGGATTAATGTATACTAGAATACAGTCTATATAATTAATACAGACTATATAATATTGTCTAAAGTAGAGACTATGTAATTAATATAGACTAGAATATTGACTATAGAATTAATATAGACTAAATAATAAATACAGACTATATAATGGATTATGGACAAGAATACAGATTATAGCCTTAACATAGACTTAATATGTACTTGAATACAGATAAAATATAGAATTGGCTGTAGACTACAATACAGACTATAGAATTAATATAGTAGATAATGCAGACTTATTATACTTATTATAGACTATAGAATTTAATACAAACTATAAAATTAATATAGACTAGAATATAGACTATAGCATTAATATAGGCTATAGAATTTAGAGACTACATAATTAATATTATCTAAAATAGAGACTAGAAATTAATATAGACTATAGAATTAATATATAATAAATATGGACTAGAATACAGATTATAGCATTAACATAGACTATAGACTTAATATATACAAGAATACAGACTATAGAATTAATATAGGCTATATAATTCAAAGAGACTATAGAATTAATATAGACTAGACTATATATTAATAGACTAGAGTACAGACTAGAAATTAATATAGACTACAATATAGACTATAGAATTAATATAGACTAAATAATAAATACGGACTAAATAATGGATTATGGACAAGAATACAGGTTATAGCCTTAACAGACTATAGACTTAATATATGCTAGAATACAGACTATAGAATTAATATAGGCTATAGAATTTAAAGAGACTATAGAATTAATATAGACTGTTGAATTTAAATAGACACTATATTAATTCTATAGCCGTATAGAATTAATATTGTCTAGAATAGAGACTATAGAATTAATATAGACTATAGAATTTAAATAGACACTATAGAATTAATATAGACTAGAATACGGCTGTAGAATTAATATAGACTATAGAATTTAAATAGACACTATAGAATTAATATAGACTAGAATACTGGCTGTAGAATTAATATAGACTATAGAATTTAAATAGACACTATAGAATTAATATAGACTAGAATACTGGCTATAGAATTAATATAGACTATAGAATTTAAATAGACACTATATTAATTCTATAGCCGGTATTCTAGTCTATATTAATTCTTTTGTCTAGAATAGAACTATAGAATTAATATAGACTATAGAATTTAAATAGACACTATAGAATTAATATAGACTAGAATACCAGCTGTAGAATTAATATAGACTATAGAATTTAAATAGACACTATAGAATTAATATAGACTAGAATACCGGTTATAGAATTAATATTGTCTAGAATAGAGACTATAGAATTAATATAGACTATAGAATTTAAATAGACACTATAGAATTAATATAGACTAGAATACCAGCTATAGAATTAATATTGTCTAGAATAGAGACTATAGATTTAATATAGACTATAGAATTTAAATAGACACTATAGAATTAATATAGACTAGAATACTGGCTATAGAATTAATATAGATTATAGAATTTAAATAGACACTATAGAATTAATATAGACTAGAATACCAGCTTATAGAATTAATATTGTCTAGAATAGAGACTATAGAATTAATATAGCCCTATAGAATTTAAATAGAATCCCCTGTAGAATTAATATAGATTTAAAATTTTAAAAGCCCTATAGAATTAATATAGACTAGAATACCAGTTTATAGAATTAATATTGTCTAGAATAGAGACTATAGCATTAATATAGACTATAGAATTTAAATAGACACAAAGAATTAATATAGACTAGAATACCGGCTATAGAATTAATATTGCCCCTTAGAAAAAAGAAAAAAACCTATAGAATTAATATAGACTAGAATCCCTGGTTATAGAATTAATATTGTCTAGGATACCAGCTATAGAATTAATATAGACTATAGAATTTAAATAGACACAAAGAATTAATATAGACTAGAATACCGGCTATAGAATTAATATTGTCTAGAATAGACACTATAGAATTAATATAGACTAGAATACTGGCTATAGAATTAATACAGACTAGGATACCAGCTATAGAATTAATATAGGCTATAGAATTTAAATAGACACTATAGAATTAATATAGACTAGAATACCGGCTATAGAATTAATATAGACTATCTATAGACATCTATAGAATTTAAATACACTATAGAATTAAAATATAGACTAGAATACCGGCTATAGAGTTCAACATTAGCTACTGAAATGCCACCAAAAACAAAGCGAGCAAACAAGCCGCTCTACTCTTTCTCTAGAAACTAGGGAACATTTACCAGAAGAACACAAGAACACGTCCTACTTAGCAAATCATTCTCGGCATAAACGAGAAAGCAGAAAATAAAGAAATAAAATTAGCGCTAACGTTTGTGTTCATATTTAAAGCTTGTCCTTTTCACTCTGACTCTGCATGCACAGGTGTTTGGGTTCCAGCTGGAAGACACTGACATGGCTGCCATGCACGCATTGCATGATGGGAGGCACGTGAGCTGGGACCCAACCCACGTGGACTGAGCGCACACTGGTGTGTGTGTGTGTGTGTGTATTTAATCAGTATTTCACTTTGAGCATGTCTGCGACATCAGATCGCGTTTGTGTATACTTCTGTAATCACGTCTCGGAACCCACATATTTATGAAAGAAGAGAAATCCTCATGATTCGGTTAATCACGCTCGTGGTTTTTTTTTCTTTCCAGGTCTTTGGGTTCGCGCTTTGTGAAGAGGACATGCAGAGCATCGGGCGATTACACACCGACAAAAAGCTCATTCATCTCAGCTACCCGCTCTGGAACGGATAACGATGGTGGTTCTGTGATTTTCTAAATTGTTAGGTGTATGTTAAAATAAATAAATTTGATCATAGTTATAGATTCAGAGTTATATTTAGAACATCTCTGGTTTGGGGAAACTACTATGGAAGAACTTTCTAGAATCCTACAACAGAAGATTTTTCACCAAGGAACTGCGCGACGGACACCCCATAGAACCCCATAGAACACCTTTGGGGTGAATTAGAGCGGAAACTGCGAGCCAGACCTTGTCGTCCAACATCAGTGCCTGACCGCACAAATGCACTACTAGAGGAACGGTCAAAAATTCCCATAAACACACTCCTATTACTTGTGGAAAGCCTTCTAAGAAGAGCTGAAGCTGTTAATAGCTGCAAAGAGCGGGACAACTCCATATTACGTTCATGTGCATGTAAAGGCAGACGTCCCAAAACGTTTGGTTCTGGCTCGCAGTCTCCGCGCTAATTCACCCCAAAGGTGTTCTATGGGGTTGAGGTCAGGACTCTGAAGTTCCTCCACAAGAAATTCACTTGTCTTTATGGACCTTGCTTTGTGCACTGGTTCCTTTCACTGGAACTAACAACCCATGACTTCAATGATTTGGAGGGGTGTCCCAAAACTTTTGGCAATATAGTGTCAATCATATTCATCAACATATTTAAGGACGGATTTTGAGCGAAATGATTAAAATAAATAAATCTGCACCAACTAGGGTGTCAATATTGTTTAATCCATCCTCTCGTTTATAATCACTGTCGTACACGAGTTCTTTTTTTCTTTTCTTCTTATTTAATATATCACAAGGGTTTTTTTTTCTTTTTTCTTTGCTTTCCTCCAAAACGTCCAGTTTCACCTCTCGGAACGAAAAAAAAAAACCAACCCAAAAAAAAAAAAAAAACCAACAAAAAGAGCAGATTGTATTATACAAAAAATGCAAACCAATTTTCACACAGTGAATTTGTTTTACAAAGTCATAAAATGGCGTAATAATGGCTACATCCACATTGGAGTAAGATGGTTCTAAACATTCCTTAATGGAGTATAATCTAAAGTTTATATATATTTATATATAAAAACCTTTCCTTGTTTGAAATCAAGCCTGTACCTTAATTTAAGAGGTTTTTTTTTTTTTAAACAAGACGACTCGGAAGTAATCATAAAAAACCAGAAAGGTCCCGCCCATCCCAATCCCCACCCCTCCCCCGCCCCATTTCCCCCCCCCCCCCCCCCCAAAAAAAAAAAATTTATATAGACACAGCAACAACAGTGTTAAGGTTTGAAGGAGGAACAAAACCAAACCCCCCCAAAAAAAACACGAGTTAATTCACCTTTATCGTTTAAACGAGTGCTACAGGTCCGCTCAAAACAGACACGGTCCGCATAGAGAAATGAATATCATCCATTAGGAACAGGCCTGCTCGCAAAGATCGCCACATTTTACACTGTGACTCCTCTGCTCCAGGGAAAAAATAAAAATAATAAATCATGCACAAAAGGTTTTCTTTATATAAATGAGTCTTACGCCACTTCGGTTTCCAGTGGCTGGACACAGACATGATTTCATCTGTAAAGCACAGAAGGGGAAAAAAAGTGAGAGTTATGAACTCAGTGAGATCACTGATTATTAAAATGTAGGAAAGAAAAAAAACAGGAGAAACCTCAAACTTAGGGTGCAGTCATGCGAGTGCCGCTGAAGCCTAAATACTTCTCACATGATCCAAATAAAAGGCGGCTGTGCGCCGCTCCAGGACACGTTGGGGGGGGTGGGGGTGGGCTTTGGAAGAAAGAAAGTGGAAGGAGTCTCCAGTTTAAAGAGAAAGCTGTCAGAAAGAAAGATAGAGTCCTCACACTCATATACTGCAACATGTTAATCTGAACAACACGTGCTAGAGACGCCATAACGCTTCGTTCGGTTTCTTGCGGAAAAAATGAAAAAACTGACCGCAATACAAAACACTGGCTTTCCTTCCACACACAGGAATCGATCGCGTGTAAATTTTACAAGACGCTAGTTTTCCCTTTCTTGCTGGCCGATAATGATTGTGAAAGGAAATCAATCAGAGATTTTAAAATCCCGTGTGATGAATGCCGCAGAAGGATCCGGTCTGCTTATGGAAATACTTTGCCAATACTTCATTTTTTATCTGCTTACAAATCCATCATTTTCTTTTTTATTATTATTATTATTATTATTATTAACGACTTTAAAAGGTTTACGCTGAACAATTTGGTTAAGCTCAGAAAAAAACGCCAGAAATGTTCCAGCTTTTCAGGATTTCCCATCGACTTACTACTTCTAGAACAGAACAGCCGGAAAGTTTGCAGCCTAGCGTTTAGAGGAAACGCTAGGGCGGACTACCCTCTTACGCCTACACCTGGCTAAGCACCCATTTAGCACCGCCTTCTTATAGCTGACGGGATCCCGGCTCGTGATGGCCGCTTTTCTGCTGCTCAACTCAAACCAAACATTGGTGGAAAAGGCAAACTACAGAAGGGGGGAACAGGTTTAGCGGTTTGATTCTTGGCACCTGTGTGGATGTAAAAACGCACAATTGTTAAACATAAAGAATGCGACTGCTTTGATATAATGCAAACGGAGCTACGTCAACGAAGACCGCATTCCCGTCTGGAAGCCGGCCGGCTATTTCGTTCGGGCGAGATTTTCCACCTCGAAATAAATGACATTTATGAAATCCGTCTCTGCGCGGCGAAGCGACGCGAGTCCAATCTTGACGGTTGCTTGGGGGAAAAAAGGGTGCATGCTCTTCTCGAGCAGAATCATAAGAACAACTCCAAAGCAACAAACTAGAAATCAATAATATAATAGTTATCGCGATAAACTAGAGAACGAAAAATAAATCACCACGAGAAAAAAACTTTTTTTTTTTTTTTTTTTTTAAAAACATGTTAAGAGATTGCACCCAAAATTGGAGCTTAATATCATAGTCGGTCTCAAGAGACTAGAAGGAAATGTTGCACGTGAAGAATGTCATCACTATAGGAAGACTTCAGAGCATGTCCATGTCTTGATCAGGTTTCAGGGGCATCCTTATCGTTACGTTTGGATAGTTATGTTTACTTGCAGGGGAAAAAAAACAACACCACAGCACGCGCTTATGGTTAAAGCTAGCCGTGCGGCGAATCGGTTCCAATACAAAAAAAACAGGCCAGGTTTTTTGAGGAGCTCGGATTCCTAACCCTAAATGTTTCATCTAAACGCCTGTCTGGAGAGTCGTACTATTGACGTCTCGCTCTCCTCACGTACGTTCCTGGGCAGCAGCCTATAACCTGAATATGCGAACGTGACCGGAAAACCCACGTAAGCAACTTCACAGAAGTCGGGGAGAATTGACGGGAATTTGTGAACGAGGTTTGAGCTCTCGGGTCAAAAAGCAGAACGCTACGCCCGGGGGAGGAGGAGGAGGAGGAGAAGGAGGGGGAGGAGAGAGAGGGGGAGGAAAAGAAGAAGGAGGAGGAGGAGGGGGAGGAGAAGAAGAAGGAGGAGGAGAAGAAGAAGAAGAAGGAGGAGGAGGGGGAGGAGAAGGAGAAGGAGGAGGGGGAGGAGAAGGAGAAGGAGGAGGAGAAGAAGAAGAAGGAGGAGGAGGAGGAGAAGAAGAAGGAGGAGGAGGAGGAGAAGAAGAAGGAGGAGGAGGAGGAGGAGGAGGAGAAGAAGAAGGAGGAGGAGGAGGAGGAGGAGGGGGAGGAGGAGGAGGAGGAGGAGGGGGAGGAGGAGGAGGAGGAGGAGGAGGAGGGGGAGGAGGAGGAGGAGGAGGAGGAGGGGGAGGAGGAGGGGGAGGAGGAGGGGGAGGAGGAGGAGGAGGAGGAGGGGGAGGAGGAGGAGGAGGAGGAGGAGGAGGAGGAGAAAAAAAAAGCAAAAAAAAAAAACCGCGGCGCTGCCACTCCGGCGAACACGGGGATCAAAAAGACGTTCTTCCTCGAATAAAAAAAGTACACGCTCGTAGAAAAAACATGGAAGAAAGTGCTTGTGTATTTGTGTGTTTTTTTTGTTTTTTTTTTTAAAGACATTTGCACGCATTCTATAAAACAGAACGCTCCAGACGGCCGACTCAGAAAATCTGAACAGTTCTATGGCCAAAACTATAAATTAAATGAAATCGTACGATTGATTCAGTTACCCGAACCCTCGTGTTCGCCGAAGCGGCAGCTCCGGGTCGTTTTCGTCTAATCGATCCGCCGCCGTGGCGGTTTGCACCTTGTGGGGAAAGCTGCAGCCATGCTCCGTACAAAATGGACTGATAAAAGATTTTCAGTGCTACTTTTTCTCTCTCTCTCTCTCTCTCTCTCGTCTGTTCCGTCACGTCATATCTGAGGCTGCACAGACTTCCGGGAGTTTTGTTGTTGTTGTTGTTGTTTTTTTTAAAGAACGCCGGTTGCTACAGAGAGTCGGCTCGCTTTTCTCTTACTGAGCCGCGTTCATTAAAAAATATAAATGCAGAGGAGAAAGGAGGGGAAAAAAAACCCCCAAAAGAAACCAAACAAATTTTACAGGATAATCAAGATGCCCTGGTTTCCAGGCGATGAGAAGTCGTTTAAAACAAAAACAAAAGCTCATTCACAGAACAAAAAGGAAAAAAAGATTCATAAATCACGGCAGATACTGCTCATTTCTTTTTCTAAAATAAAACAAGTGTTTTGTGCATGCATGTAACAGCATGCAGGTGTGTGTGTGTTCCTCATATTGGCGCATTTCTCTTCAAAATCGGTGTTTAAAGTATTTAAACGCTTTTGAAGAAAAATGACCAAAATCTCATACACAGTTGTGTGTGTGTGTGTGTGTGTGTGTGTGTTGTTAGCAGCCGCTCTTAAGAATGAACGACTCCGTTCTTTTGGAGCTCCGATCCGCTTCCCGCTTGGTCTCCGGCGCACAGGCTGAGCGAAGACGTCTTATTGGTCAGAGACATCATGGATCCCCCGACGCTGCTGGCTGGCACGATGCTGCTTACGCCGTTCGAGACATCGCTGGAGGAGGGAAAAAACATACACAACGTGTTATAGCAAGTATTCTAGATGTACTGGAGCGTAACTAAAGCACTCAACAGTTCTAGCTAGCATTAATTCTCTCCCCGTGACTAGCTTAAGAGTGCTCTCTAGAGTAGTGTTAGCATTATCAGCATCAACTCTGGTGATCCTCGTCGCTGTACTTTTGATCATTTGGGCTGCTTGTGCGACTTGACCGGATGCAGCCACACTGAAACTGCGTATTAGTGAATGTCAAAAAAAAAAACAGACATGCTCTTTATCTTTAGTTACACTGCACATGTTAGATTATTTTTAAAAAGTCATACATTTAAAATATGTACTCACATGTAGGCACATGGACTCGACATATGCAGATACACATGCTATAACACTCACCCTCTATATAACAGCACTATATAACTAGTCTTGGCATCTTGTATTTTTATTTATTAGCATCAACATGCTGTCGTAAATGAGAATAATTCTAGTGAATCAGTGTGTGTGTGTGAGAATACTCACCCCAGTGCTAAAGAGAGCTCCTCCAACTGGGCTTTATGGTCACTCTGGCCGTTTTCAGTGGCCTTTAGTTTGTATTGGACTTCCTGTGCTGCCTGGTTCTCCTGCAACAAGAGGCAAAGGGCGTTGTATCACATACACACTGTGTATTGACAATTCGCAATGATCAGTCCTATAGTGGTGTGATAAAGAATGCCAGGAAACAGCGGCTATGTATTTTTAAATTTACTTTATCAACAAGAAGACAAAGACAGACATCCGTTTCCTGTGAACACCGGTGTAGCTTTGTTGTAAGCAAGTGCTGCTCAATCACATTATACTGAAACAATCTACCGCATAAACATGTGTTACCATAGCGATTTCACGCGTCCTCTTCCCGATTTCCCTCTCGACGTGGTGAAGCTCCAGGCTGAGCTGCTCGCTGGACACGGTGCCACCCACAGGCCATTTAGCAGCCGGAGGTTGAGCGTTCAGAGCGCCGGCCTCTCGCTGCAGCAGCATGGAGTTACTTGCGGCCTGCGTACAAGACAATTTTAGTCAACTCTTTTTGTAAATGGAAGAAGAAGAAGAAAAGAAAAAAGATAATTTGCCTCATCGGGCTAAAGAAGAATCCCAATATGATCTATACAAAACATTTACATTCTATAATACATGTTTGTTGGGACACAAACCTCATCAATTCAGCTTGTAATCACATATCAGCTCGAAAAATGTCTGCAATGCTCCCTCACGTTCAGGAGTAAATAATCAGGTCCAGTTTTTAAGAAGATAACAGTGCCTAAGTCTTATCCACAGTACTATATATAACAGAAAATGACCAAATTTCATCAAGAGATGGGTTTTCCCAGGCCGAGGCAGGCGTGATCTTATTTAATGGTTTAAAAAAACACGATCGTGAGGCTTTGAAGTCGTCAGAAGCTTTTTCACCTCCATGCTGCGGATCTGCGTCTGCTGACTGATCTGTTGGTTGACTTGCTGAAGCTCCATCTTCAGTTGCTCTCGATCGGGGGTGGACACGGGCAGCCTGGAGGACATCAGATACAGTAATGAAATGAAGTAAATACAGGTCAGAATTACTGTCTGAGGGCATTTTTTTTAAAATGTACCGCTCACTGAAGTGTCCCGGAGAGGTTATACTCTGCTGCTGTGGGTAAGACACACTGCCCCAGCCGCCACCGTGGTTTCCGTAGGAGTAGTCAGCTATGAAAGAGTGCATTTTTCTTTTTAATTTAACAATCAGTTTAACAGCCTGTCATATGTAATTAAGAGGTAAAAAATCACGCTACCTGCCATGGTGATGTGTTTGGATCCAGAAGCCTGCGAGGACGCCATGGCCTGCACAGGGCCCGTGGTCTGGTAGCCTGTTTTTGACGTGCGGGAAATGGCACCGAACGGCGACACTGTAGGCATAGGGCCAAAAGGAATGATGGGATCATCGTCTTTGGCTTCTGCCGAGCGCCGCTGTGCGTCCAGAGGCGGCTCCCTCAGACCCTTTCCCTCAATGTTCTGTATAAAAACGAAATACTGATTTAGGAGAACGGAAATCGTTCAGTAAAGTCGGCTACACCGAGCGTAGAAGGCGATGTACCATCATTTCCACTGCGCCTGCGGACACGCCGTCTTTCGGTTTGGGATCTTTGGAGCTGATGTATGAGCCGATGGTATCACACGACCACGGGGAGAACTGCCCGGTGTAGTCGGGTTCACGGGTGCCAAAAGCTTTGGAACCGTCCTCTATGTACTGCGTGAGGCAAACAAGAACTTTAATATTAAATCAGTGGCTTTGAATCAGAGTTATTGTCATAGCGCGAACCCCATGAATAATAATAATAATAATAATAATAATAATAATAATAACAATGTTGATTATTTATTGCATATTTTAAAGAATCCTGCCTCACTGTGTCAGAGTTTAGTCTAAATCTAAATACTGTTAAAAAGTAGTTACTGCTAAAAATGTAACAGCATTGCCTTGGATCTAACAGGATATCAGGATGTGCACGTAAAAACTCCAAAATATTCCGACATGCCTGTGCCTCCTGAGGGTATTCGTTGGGGAAGGTGTGAGAGGGCAAAGTCGGGGAGGCAGCGAATGGTGGAGGAGAAATGACTTTTCTCTCCTCCAGCTGGTTCAGCAGCTCCTTACGCCTGCGGTGCAGGTAGTCCAGGCTCGGCTGGGAGCGGCCGTATGGATCCTACAGCGAACAGGACGTGCAATATTTTATGTTAGAGGCTTAACGTAAAAGTTTACAAACGTCTGTAATTTTAAATCAACTCACCGTTATATGGGACCTGATTTGCCCGGGATGTGGTGCACGGGGGTAATAACCTTCTGGGGGATATCTCTCTCGGGATGCTGCCTCGGGATGGTAGAGGGAGGTGGGGGCCCCTGCAGTGGGTGGCACATCCAAGGACACAGGGCTCATGCGCACTAGGTCGTCTCGGGGTGGACCGAAGGGCTGAGGGGGTGGCGGCGGGGGAGGGGCCGCATACGGGCCGTGCCGGCGGGTATCATAGTGAGAGGGGGGAGGGTAAGGGTGGGCACCGACACCTGAGAAAGGTGGGCCCGTGTGGTGGGGAGGTGGGTACTGGCGTTCGGGGCCATAAGCAGGGTACGGGTCCTGGTACGGGGCATCTCCCGAGGGCAGAGGGTTACGGATGTAGCGGGGTGGCACATACTGCGCCGGCTGGTAGGGGTACGGTGTACCTGAAAGAGAGAAATGACAGCTTACATTAGGAATACATATCAGTCATGTGGACTTTATGTCCTCTTGACATTAATACTTTTAAAGCATTTCAGCAGCATCTGAGTTGGACTCACCAGCAGAGTACTGGCCATCATACTGTGCCCCAGATGGCGCTCTGGCCTCAGGATAGAAGAGCTCAGGCTGCTGTTGTGGGTAGAGTGGTGGAGCGCTGCGGGGCACGCCGGGAATCTGCTTGGGCACGGGCAGGTGCTCTGTCCTCGTGTGGGCAACTGTGTGTGGGGGCAGGGGCAGGCCAGTCTTATCCAAACTGAAAGAAGGTTTAAAACAAGGAACAAGTAAAACAAAACTGACTAGACAAGTAAAAAAAAATTTTTTTTCCACTACCATCAGTGGACAACCCACTGATTCAGGTCAGCTGACTGAACTTATTTTAAATAGCCCACATTAATTAAATTATTAGCTATAGTCAATAAAACAGAAGCAGTAGACATTGCTTAAGAAAGTCGTACGAATCAGGTGGAGATCCAGGAGCACTCAGGCTGTCCATTTTGGGCTTTCGCATGAGCTCGTATGGTGAAGGGTCGTGTCCACGGGCTAAAAGCTGTGGCGCTGGTGGTGGACACGGCGCCACGATGCCGTTGGTAAGGGGCGAAGGTTTACGGGTCATGCCCTCCAGAGGAACTTCATCAGGTAACAAGGAGGGACCACACGGAAGTCTCGGAGCCAGGCGCTTGTTCATCTTACGGTACCTGAGGACATGAAACATTTCAAAGAAGAAAAAAAAACACATAACAAAAGAATGCATATAAAAATAAGAGTCTGGAAAGGTTTACGCTAATTCCTATAGACTTTAATAAAATTAATCCAAAAAAAACAGAAGTTTAGATGAACACCTTTTCCTGCAAACCAAGTCAATTGTGTAGTGTTTGGAAATAATACTAACTTCTCAAGCTCTTCCTGCGAGTGGGCGAAGGTGCAGCTGGCACCTCGGGGGCAGCCCCCTTTCTGCTTCATGTCACGGCACATGTAGGTTTTGTACTTGCTGTGCTGTGGAGGCTGCTGCTGCTCCGTCCCCTTCTTGCTGTGGTTCTGGATGAAGTCCACCAGCCCGTGCACCACCGTCTTCACTGCTACAAGGCCCTTCTCCAGCTGCTCCCATGTTGGAGGCGGAGCATCTGATCACAAAAATAAATAAAAAAAAATCAGGGTTTAAAAACTTCCACTCCAGCCACATATTATGTGCTACGTGAATAACGAACATGAAAGCAGATTAGCATGCTTGGGTGGAATGGGGGGGGGAAGTGCGGTGTCTATTTATTGGTTTATTGCACACTTGCCGGCAGACTAAAAACCTCCAGAGGACATCTTCCCTTTCCTGTTTGTGCCTTTTTTCAATAACTTCTACATATTTACGTTTCACATATCTCGACTCTGGGTCATGCTACACGATGCGTGCATTTTCACGTCGGAACATGACACTCTGCCAGCTGCCTTTTCTCTCTCTCTCTCTCGCACACCACGTACATCTGATCCAGCTCATTATTATGAAAATTTAGCTTCAGGTTTCGACAAATGTAGTGTTCATCCAGCTGTTTGGACTAACAAACCCTCGGGGGATCGATTACGTTAAACGGGGAGAAATTTGTTTCCTTGAAAAATGAGAAGAAGAGAAGGTTGTGTTGTGTGTTTTCTGTTTAAACATAATGCTTTATAGATACAAAATCCATTTAAACACTGGTTATAGAATCTTCATGAAATTTGTATGCAAAACAATTTCTCAAATGCAAATCTTTAATAAAAAAAAAAAAAAAAAAAAAAAAAATACACGTCTGCGTATATGGAGACTAACAAAGAAAGCTTTTTGAACAGTCTGAGCTGCTGAGCATTAAAGCCTATACCTGGACTGGGGTCGATGTTGGCCAGCAGCTCTAAATGAGGTCTGAGCCGGTTCAGGTTAGCGGGGTCGCCCGTCCTCTGCAGAGCTATAGTCAGCTCCTGGACGCTCTGCGCAAAGGACGCAGGCGTCTGCAGCTACGACGTGAACGAAACAGAAAAAAGGTAAGGGATACAAGCTAGATAACTCGCAACAATTTATTAACTTTTATTAACAGTGACATCGTGATTAGACACGATATAAAACCTTGTCGATGATGGATTGCATGTGGGACTTGTGCGACTGGTCCCCGTAAAGCAGAGAGGACCACTGGTCAGGGGCGATGCGCAGACCTCCCTCCATGGCGATCTGGACGATCTGAGAGTCGTGCTCTCTCCGCAGAGCCTCATACGTTCGAAACTCCTCTTTCAGCTGCATCAGGGACGAGTCCTCGTCTCTCTTGGTCACCTGTGGCATCGTAAGCAGAGGGCTCCAGTCAGTTATAGAACTGCTATTACACGGTAATTAACATGTAGCACAATGTACTTAATGATAATAAAATTACACGAGTAAACGAGGTGACGTGTGCCATAAAATAAGTAAGTTGCTTTCGGCTGCTCCCTGTTCGGGGTCGCCACAGGGGACCAACTGGTCCGCACAACAACTTGGCAAATGTTTTACGCCGGATGCCCTTCCTGACGCAACCCTCCCATTTTTCCGGGCTTGGGACCGGCACTGCATCCAGTGGCTGGGTTTGAGGCATTGGCTGGGAATCGAACCCGGGCCTTCCGCATGATAGGTGAGCCACCAATGCCCCTACGTGTGCCATAAAATAATGATGTAAAAATGACACGTAAATATTATATACCTTTTTATTTGGAAACCTGCTGTGTGCTGTATATACACACCCACACATTTATGTTCAAATATTTTGTCTTTTTTAAAATTGCAGATATAATCTGCCGAAACAATTTATCCGCTTCATGCTGATGGAAGCCCACAAGAACATGGGAAGGACATGTGAGCAAGATGATGTATTCACACCGTACCACCAAAGCACACTTACTTTAAAGCAGGAGGCACGGTAAAGCAGCTGAACCACGTGTCCAATGCTGGTTTTGGAGGCCTGTGGGAATCTGGGCTCCAGACGCTGTACTACAAACAACACCAGCACCTTCCTGGACAAAGCAGACCCATCCTCCAGAGCCAGCAGCACCAGCTTCAAGGCCTCCTCTTGCATGGCTGTGGATTTCGACCAGTATGTCAGAATGTCAGAGGACAGATTAAATACTACGGACACGAAGGCTAAATGGACGGGTTGGGACTTACCTGGTCCGAGAAACTGGCAGCCCCTGGCGCGGACGGCGGCCCACAGGTTGGAGGAGAGCTGCTGGGGGTTCTGATGCTGCAGGATGAGCTCTGTGACGGTGCGCTCTCCCAGCGAGCGAGCAGCACGCATGGCACGTACCCGGCCCTCTTCCTCCACCAGCTGGCAGTGCACCAGGGTCACCAGCTTCCTCTGCATGGGTCTGCTGAGCATGCTCTGTGCCACGTTATTCAACCCCACACCTAAAAAATAAATAAATAGAGTAAGTTTTTCTGATGCAACATACATAGATAAATGATAAAACACCTTCTGTAGTGAAGAAAAAAAAAGAAGACATACTGAAAATACACAAACTCAGAGGTCACATGTAAAGGAAGTCCTTACACTATAAATTTCTCCACATTCCTAATAGCAGTAACAAAACTGTATTTTATTTCTTCTTACCTCTTGCACTGCTGAGAGGTTTGAGGTAGAGGGCGAGCTCCTCCACACACTGCCGTGCCTCATCGTAGTGCTTGGTGTCTTCCGGACTAGTAATGAGTGCCACAGGCTGTGGTTTGGGCACCTGAGAGGGAAAAAAAAAAAAGACAATATATATTTAGACAACAGCTGTAACCTCTCTCGTGTTCTCTCTCTCTGCTACAAGATTCCATAGCAGGTTAGACTGTGGGACAGGTTTTCGTTTGTTTTCCAGCTCCTACACTCTTGAGTGAACTGAAAAGAGCTTCACAATTAATCCAGAATACGGAACGCTACTGGATATTAAGGAAACTTCTTCAGTCTTCAACTTCCTCAGCTGGGATATGCGAAGAAAAGAATTCCACTGTGCTGTAATGTATGTGTGGCGATAATAAAGGCTTCATGTCGCCCAAGCGCTCGAATAGTAGAGAAGAGAAGTGCCTGTAGTCCAAGTTTTACTTCCCAGGTTGCATATATAGTTGAGATTTTATGTACTTAAGAATAGGAAATTACCCCAGGACCCTGTGTAAATGTAATACCGTCCAAATAGGGCTTGTGAAAGAGTTTTACGAGGACACCCAGCCCATGTCGTTGTGTTTCATTCAACGATGTGCAGTGTGGACTAACGGGTTCTGACCTGAGCCCCGACGAGCTGCAGCAGGGCCGAGTTGATGGGCAGCTGATCGATGTCGGTGTTGATGGCCGTCTGGTCGAAGGGGCAGGCTTTGCGGTGCAGCTTGTTCAGGCACATCTTGCAGACGGTGTGGCCGCAGCCGAGGCTGATGGGTCGCCGCACCGTCTCCTCGAACGTCTGCGTGCAGATGGGACACAGCAGGAACTCGGTCCATTGCGGCGCTTGGACGGGCATCGTCGCCGGACGGTCTACATGTACGAGCCAAGGCGTGACCGTGTGCGTTTCATTAAACAAAAACAACAACAACAACAACAAGCAAAAGATTCCACTGGAATCAGAAGGGGTGTGTAAATAACAACGTCCACACGTCCTGGTGGCTCATCACATAGTGCGGGACCTGAAACCTGCACACAAACAAAAAAATACAAGCAGAGACAGGATTAAAAGGACACAAAGAGCACCAGACATTTGAAAAAATGACTCAAAATGGCCATAAAAGACTAAACAGATGCAGGCAAAAGAAAACAGCTGGCGATATAACACCTTATAACCGCGTTATGTCGCGTATTTCTATGCACTTAACACCCCAATGCTGTTGTTTTGAAGGATACAGCTATAGTTAGTGCTAGTTAGCTAGTAAGTTATCTAGTTTGGCTCATGCGTTTGCTAAGTCATCTGTCAGTGCCAGTACTTGGGACTTACTAGCTAACAAAAAAAAAAACAGATTTAATATTTTAAATGAAGCCTTTAACATTTTAAGCATTTGTTTGACATAAAGCACAAATAAAAGAAGACTCACTGTAACCGTCGTATCTATTCAAATGTTTAATATTATTCACACAGCTGACTAGCAACTCAACCCGGCTAGCTTACTAGCTGGCTAGCATTGTTTGCTGTGTTTTTAAAGGCAGCTAATTTACACAGCTGTACTGAAATACTAAACAAAAAACACAACATTTACCCCCAACAAAACATAACGTGGCTTTTAATTAAGCGCTGGTTAAAAAATAAAAAAGTAATTTAGAAAAAAAAAAAAAAACCCGCTGAGGTAAGTGAATACCATCGAGCAAGCTAGCTAACTAAATTTAGCACGATAGGCTATTATGTAACACGGGGATTATTACGAAATAATCACCAAAACCGTGTTGTTTAAAAGCTGAAACTGATAACTGGGTCAAAAGATTAGTGAAAATATTGTGGAAATTATTTCTTGTTCATTTCGGCTAAGTTTTTTTTTTTTTTTTGCTAAACCAAAATGATGTTAGTGTTAGCAAAGCTGCACACAGCCTGCAAGCAGAGCAAGCTTTAAACAAAACAATACCACAGTAAAAAAAAAAAGAAAAAAAAAAAGCAAGTGTAGCCGTGGGATTTATTAAAAATGAAGCCACCGAGTTTGTGTCAAAGCGAATAAACATGCAGCTGAGAAGGGGGGAAAAAAGAAGCATAGTTTGTGCGCTCAACACTGCAAGCAAGCCACGGCTGTATCCCAAACAGCGCGCCGTTTGAAGAGTAGTGCACTCAGGAGGGTGCACTCGCCTTTATCGCGCCCCATGCGCAAGCGTGGATTATGTAGGGTGCACGGGTCGATTTAGGATCGAGCCCGAATATAGATGCTATCGCAAGTTAGCAAATCGCCGGTCCACACCCAAATACAGACATATTGGGAGGCAAATGGGGAAAAAACAATGCAATGGATTTAAATGTTTTATAAAAAAAAAAAAAAAAGAAACCGGAAGCGACATGCACACTTACTCATGCTTCATGAGTCCAGACGCCTTCATCTTCTCTTTAATAAAAAACATTGGCTTATTCTGTTGGTCGCCATATCGACCGTGTGTGTGTGTGTGTGTGTGTAAGCCAGTCACCGAAGTTCTACGGAGTTCCTCTCATTTACTATACACACACACACACACACACACACTTGGAAACTACGCGCCAACTGCTGGTCATGTGTGGTACTGCACTTTTCAGTTTCAGGGCTAGAACAGAACAAAACAAAACAAAAATCACACGACTTTGTTTTGCTTTTCTTTTAAACACGTATTATCAGACGCTGATCATTAAAGGGATATTAGTTGATGTCTTATTTTTGTAAAAAGTTTACAATGTGGCTGAGAAAAGCTCGATGGAAAATTGACTTCCGGTCCAGAATGCTTGTTTGTGATGTTTGGGACTATATTGCTGCGTCCCAATTCGCCTACTTACACTATACTCTAAAAAGTATGCACTCCCTTTTTTTTTTTTATTAGACATAAACAGTAGACAGTCCAGGTATCCCCAGGTATGATTTAGGACTAGTTAGGAAGGATAAAAACAGCATATACACTAAGTTCTACCGAAGACCTTGGGGGCGGGGCTTCGTGAACATGGGCGGGACTCATTCAAATATTTATGATGTCATAACACTGGCCTAACAGCTGTATTTAAAGCGCGTTTTTATATTAATTCCTAATCTTTCCATACAAATGGCACGTTTCTTTGTGTCCAAACGTGCCACATAAACATATTATACTCACTGATATGGTTACGGTTTCTGTACGATGTTTATTTAACATTTATAGAGTCAAAGATGTTTGTGCTTTAATCCCCCCCCACACACACAGAAATGGCTATTTTTGCTTTATTAAATTAAAGAGAGGAAGCAAGAAACATTTATAGCTGCTATAACATAAGTGAAAGCAGGCGCTGTATCTCAAAGAATTTCCACAACGTTAAATAAAGCTGTAAATGGATTTTTTTTTAAATAAAGTACAACGTCAAGCCACCTAAAGGAAAATAGACAGGAAAAGGAAGGGGAGCCCATTCCCAGTCTTGACTGTAGCCATGGAGAAGGACCCCGAATGGACACTTTTACAACAAGTGGAAATGGTGGCACCGTTCTGTCCAAGCCTATTTCTTCTCCAAGGTATCGTACACCTCCGAAAGGTTTTTGGAGAGTGGGACACTGTTTCAAACAGAGTGGTTGATTCTTTACCATTAACCATGAAGAACGTTGTAGTTGCCAGGGAGGAGGAGCTGAGAGTCAGAGGCAATGTGGTTCACAAAGATTTGCTGGGATTGGACAGCTTGGATTGTGCTTTCCAAAGATATTTCCAAAGGGAACATAATCCACCAGATGAACCTGAGAGAGAAGATATTTCAGAGGCAGAGAAAGCCCACACCATCAAGCTCACTTCAGCCATGCTTTTAAAAAAGTACAGTAACTGTAACTGCTTTATATAATAAAGCTCGGGATCAAACCAGGGATCTCGAAATGTATCATATTGTCATTCATTATTCATATTGTCATATATAATACATCACGCCTGTGTGTGTGTGTGTGTGTGTGTGTGTTCTGCTTAAGTATCCCATGTAGTAGACATAATGGTGTTTTTTAGTGTTTTGTTTCATAGATAATTTATCAGCAGTCTCAGCACCATCCTCAAAAAGGTTTCTATATTAAAAAGAAATCATGAGTGGGATGCGCCGACTTACGCAATAAACCCTGCGGTCGGTGTCCGAGGCATTAAAGCAGGCTTTTATTTCCTGTTTTTTTTTGTTCTAATCCATCCGATTTCTGCAGGGATTAGCAGACCAATCATGAATATTGAGCGAGAGTCGACAAGCTTAAAGATAAATGCGAGTTTATTATACCAGTACGGGTGGACGTGGACAGGATCGAGACATGTGTCAGATCTCTTTGGGAGGCATATATGCAAGTAGAATATACATACAGAGAGGGAGGACAAAATGACTATTTAACTCCATCAGCGATGGTGGAGGAGCTGCAAATGGAATATTGCTAAAGGTAAGTAATTAGTCATTTTGTTCTGAAAATTTTTTTTCCTCTTAGACTGGAATCTGAATTTTCAGTTCACTTTGATGTGTAACTATAGTTCTGTCAAGAAGAATAGCCTGATATACATATATATATATATGTATATGAGGCAAACGTGCTAACCACTAAGCCACCGTGCCCCCCCTGCATAAATATATATATATATATTCGGGAACCTCCAGGGTTGGGGGTTCGATTCCCGCCTCCACCGTGTGTGTGGAGTTTGCATGTTCTCCCTGTGCCTCGGGGGTTTCCTCCGGGTACTCCGGTTTCCTCCCCCAGTCCAAAGACATGCGTGGTAGGTTGATTGGCATCTCTAAATTGTCCGTAGTGTGTGATTGCGTGAGTGAATGAGAGTGTGTGTGTGCCCTGCGATGGGTTGGCACTCTGTCCAGGGTGTATCCTGCCTTGATGCCCAATGACGCCTGAGATAGGCACAGGCTCCCCGTGACCCGAGAATAGATCGGATAAGCGGTAGACAATGAATGAATAATATTTATGCATTTAAACTGAGGTTATAGACACAGATTATGTAAAATCTTTGCGTTTTGTATCAGTTAGAAAGATTTCCATCATGGGAATGTCTTCAAAACATTTGAAGACTTTCCCATGGCTTTCCTCAGGCTAAAAAAAATACTCTTTTTTTTAGCCTTTTTAACTTTTTTTTTGCTTTGTAGGATCTGCCACTGCTAATAAAAGAAGCAAAATATAAAGAAGACCTCCCTGATTGAGCACTACAAAGCAGTGGCATGGAGGCGAACGCTCAAATAAAAACTGCTGGCACACAGACGTCTCTTCACATGGTTCAATCAGCACCTTGCTCAGATGGCTGCTGTAATTCTCCCTCAGACTCAGCTGTATATGCCTTACAGTCAAAATTCAAGGAAATATCACAGAGGCGGTCTAAAGGGAAAGAGACGCCTGACGTTCCTCCTGAAGGTCCGTCAGAACCTTTGCAGAAGAAATCAGATAAGGAAGCACCGTCTTTGAGCATCCCAGGAGTCAAGAAGTCGAACAGCAGAGCTGATGTACAAAACCTCACAACTTCAAGCCACCTAAAGGAAAATAAACAGGAAAAGGAAGGAGACTCCATTCCCAGTCTTGAGTGTAACCATGGAGAAGGATCCTGCATGGACACTTTCACAACAAGTGGAGATGGTGGCAAAGTTCTGTCCAAGCCGATTTCTTCTCCAAGGTATCGGACACCTCCGAAAGGTTTTTGGAGAGTGTCCCATCCAGAGACCACTGTTTCAAACAGAGAGGTTGATTCTTTACCAATAACCATGAAGAATGTTGAAGTTGCCAGGGAGGAGGAGCAGAAGCTGAGAGTCAGAGGTAATGTGGTTCACAAAGATTTGAACTGTGCTTTCCAAAGACATTTGCAAAAGGAACAAAACCCACCAGATGAACCTGAGAGAGAAGATGTTTCAGAGGCACACACCACCAAGCCCACTTCAGTCATGCTTGCAGAAGGACAGTATCAGCCTCTACTGGTAAACAAAGGTGAGATATTTTAGTTCTTCTTCATGGACAGAACTTAGGGGTCAGTTGTATTATTTTACACAACAACCTTTTAGTAGTTTGTGGAGTCCCAAAGCCAGCACACCCTGCTGCAGGACAGTGTTCATGATCTGTGAGCAGATGGCTCCATTCCTTCACGGGATTACAGATGTTGGGGGCTGGGAGCAAGAGGACTATGGATAATAATGCTTTAATACCATGTGATGAAACCTGAGGCTGAAATCCGCCGTCCTGGCTCTCAGAAATGTTGTGTAACTGCAGAAAGACAGTGTTAGATCTATAAAGGTTTAGCACAACCGTTCCAAGGCATGTACTATAAAAGAAAAATAATATTCCAGCACAAAAACCTGAGATTTATCACAACATGTCAATCAGGCAAACTGGGCCATGCCTAAACCAACTGGTAGGTAACCGAGAGTTGTCCCCTGACTTGAAGTAGTAAAGCTAAAATTGTGTCTCTATGCTAATTGGTAAAATGTGTTTTTCAATGAAACGTGTTTTTATTACCCTCGTCCGGTTGAGTGTGCTCTCAGAGTCTGATCCTGCAAATGATTCCAAAAGTAATCCTCAGATAGGTCCTGAGTAGGGATGAGGAATCATTCTAGCTCCCAGATTCCACAGGATGGATTTCCTTCATACTATAGTTTTGCCAGATCAGGGGAAGAGCAAGCCCTTCAAGTCAGTCCTTGATGCAGGGTTTCAGTACATTTACATTTACGGCATTTGGAAGATTTTAAACAACTGAGCTGAGTTGAGGGTTAAGGACCATGCTCAAGGACCCAGCAGTGGCGGCAAGGTAATCCTGGGATTTGAGCTCACATCCTTCAATCAGTAGTCCAACACCTTTACCACTGAGCTACCACTTCCCTTCAGTATTTTATTACATGGGGAGTGACACGGGTATGAAATCTCCCAGGTACATTGCACCTCCACATCTGCAGTAGTCCTCCTCCTCAGAATCACTTCCTGTTCACAGACTATTAAAACAATTGCATCATGTACATTCTGATACTTTAATTCTGTTTGGTATCTGATCCTTGCCTCGATCTTTCAACTTTGCTTTTGGTTTGCCTTTTAGATATTAACGTCCTCCTTTCCAGCACAACCAGTTCTTCACCCACCACGGCAGTAACCCGTCCTGTGTGTTTTGGCGGAATGATCAGCAAATGTGGCTTGGAGAACTTTTATGACATCTAGCTAACATATAACATAATCATTAACACTCTTGTTCACACCTAGGAGCAAATTAATGTTGCTACTCCACTTAGGTTTTTGGATGCTCTTGGGAGGTGGGAGGAAGATGGAGGACCTCAGAAAACTCACGTAGACGTGGAGAAAACTCTGAATTCTATTCTGCTGCTCATCCAACAGATTGTAGCAATAAAATTAGCAATAATAAGACATCTTTTTGTCTTTCCATCTCCTTGTATAGGGTTACCTCCATCTTATAAAGAGGCTAACTGGATGACAGGAATCATCCCTGGAACGAATGTTAGGTAAAGAAAAAAACTTTCTTGTACATATTTAAAACGCATTTGATTAATCTCTTTTTTTGTCCAGTGCACAGATCTGGAACAGATTAAATGTCAGCAGAGTTATGTGCTGTATACTGTGTAGTTGTCTCTGCCTATATGTACACTTTGCACATCAAGCCGTAATCTTTTCCACAGTCACGCTCTGGCTGTTAAAACAGAGATGCTAGAAATTTGGATGTCAAAGAATGACTAGCTAATAACAATTGAACAAGCTAATCCATTTTATACAGACAACGTGAAAGCATGAAGACGGTAAAAACAAATCTAAATTGTCCATTTTTTGGACAAGTGAGTGTATTGTATGTTCAACTTCCAATGTTAAAATCTTTATTTACATGCCCTGCTAAAAAATATGGATGCCAAAAATAATCATTAGTTTATTTATTAATATTTATTACAAATAAATTAGTTTTTAAATGAATTACAAGCTGTAATTTCTATGAAAAATGTCTAAAGTTTAAGGAACGTTCCTCAGTTCTAATGTTTTAAAGGTGTTACCAAAATCAACCACTTCCATCCTTCAAAAGTTAACTTTTGAACTAATAAACTTGCCATTTGTAAATATTCACATTGTTTATGTTGTTCTACCAATCTCAATAAGAATTATTTGACTACAGCTCTTCTTACCTGTTGTCTATAGAGCCGACTTGAGTCTAAGCCCACGTCACGAGCAGGCAAAGCGTTTGCTGGAGAGAGCTAGATTAAAGGCTCGATCTCAGAACCAAAGTAGTGACCATGGAACTCAAGCCACTCAGAGAGAAGTCCTGTAAGTGACCCTGTCTTTTGACTTTGACCTTTATTTACAAGTCCTCAGAAGAGCCACATTAGCCATCTGATTGGTAGAACTTGTGAATAGAACCATAGTATAACCCTATATATATATATATATATATATATATATATATATATATATATATATATATATATATATAGTATAATTACGATATAGTATAATTACATTGTTACTATGGTTTTATATATATATATATATATATATATATATATATATATATATATAAAAAACCATAGTAACAATGTAATTATACTATATTGCTCCCCACCTAGCTATAGTGTAAATTTAGGCATACGGACAAGAGAAAATGTAATAAAGACCTGATAAACTTTAACACTCTCTCTGTTCAATTTACACAAATCAGTTATACAACAGATTTATAGACAGCATTGAATCAGAAACTGGAACCTGTGATGTAATGCGATGATGTTCTCCTTTAAAGCCATGCAGTGAGTTGCATAATCATGACCTCAGCAGCCAATTATTATCCGGGATGTCCATTTTATGTCATTAATCCTCTCTCATAACGAACACAAAACAGATCACGTATACACATTGACAAATTAATCCTAATCCTCTACAGTTTTATCTGTACAGTCGGTTAATCCAGTTAACATGGCATAATGCGCTAATGTGGTGTTTAATGACAGGCAAGATTTTTCTCCTTATTTTATTATGCCATTAAAATGGAGCAATAATTCCATGAGCTAGGATAATAGACAACATTTAAAGTTGGGGTGAAAGAACAATTGGAAACAGCTGACCGTTAAATTAAGTTTAGTTTTCTTCTAAAACACATTTGAACTCTGTTCCTATGGTTATAGTCTATCGTGGTCACACTTTTTTTCTTAAGTACCCTCTTCTGTTTAGTTCCTCATATTAACAACCAATCGGTTTCGCCATATCAAGCCAGTGCTGTGACTTGAACACCTAATTTTTTGGATCAGTAACCCAGCAACTAGCCACTGAACCACCACCCACTGACTCAATGAGTATGGTTCTTGTGTCACTAATGAACTATCTTGTTTGAGAACTATTTCAAACAAAACTATCGAAAGCCCCCAACCAATTTATTCTGTTTCTCTTCTTCAACATCAGGGAGTTTTTACCGATGTGTAATCCACCACCGCAGATCGTCACAACTACTCACGAACAGAAATTATCTCTGCCTGTCCAGCCGCAGGATGTCCGGAGCAGGAACAGTGAGCACGGTGCTCACTTGCAGAGGCAAGGGCAATTACTCAGTCAGGTCCACTTTGAGGATGAGTCGAAGAAAGAGACAGAGCGTCACTATGTAAATAAAGCTTGTAAGCGTAGACAGGGGTTGATTGACAGTTCACTATCCAACCAGCAAATAAAGGCACAACTGTCTTTCATAATCCCACGAGGGAGGAAAGGTTTAGAATCAACCCACGGAAATGTAGATATCCCATTGGCCATTCTGACTAATCAAGGAGAACCCTCTCTGGATACTGTACTGTGCAAGGATAATCCCAAGAAATGTGAAGCTTGTGGGAGCATACTGACACCTAGTTATCCCAAAGAACCTAGGCAAAATGCAGAGGGACAAATAAGCCCAGGTAATCAGTTGATCCCTTCTGGTCAATCAAGCCATCAAATCATTCAACCAAAACTTTTAGAAGGTACTATGTTGTCTGGAAGTTCCAGCCTGGATGAGAATACCGAGGCTGCAGGACCAAGTGATGCTGGAGAGAGAGTATCGGCTTTCGGAAAGCTCCGCAGGCGGAGTCGCAAAGGGGAAAACAGAGTCGAAACGAGTCATGGCCCTTATGCACGTGGTCAAGATCTCTTAGCACAACGTCGGAATTCTAGGACCAGATCCAGTCTGGAGGAGGTGGCTGGGCCTCGTTCCAAACCTGCACGAGGTGTTACTTTTGCTATTGATTCCTTTATACCAACAGCAACAAGCTCCAGAAACTATAGGGATCCTTCCGGGATACAGCTGCCCATCAAATCAGCTTTGAAGTCTGGCTCCAAGAGCAGGCCAATAGAGCAACAAGGGGTGAAGAACCTGCCTTCAGTTCAGGAAGTGGAAAGAAGTCCTCATTATGCTGTTTCTACCCCTCAGGACCTTAGTGCACCTTCTCAGGTTTCACATGTCTCCTCAGGACTCACTCCTTGTATTAAGCCATCCTCTCTCAGATACTCCTCACTTGTGGGAAATCCAGAAGATCCAGTGGATGGTAAGCATTATCACTAGGGTTTCACTGTTGTTTGTGATGTTAGTTCTCTTATTTTTGGATTATTAACATATTTGTTGTTCCCAGTTATTAAAGTGCTTGAATAAATTTACCACATATTTCTGAATCAGTCATGGATTTTTCTTTACTCTTTATTCACTAGCCCTTTCGCCAAGTGAAGATTTCACCTGTGCTACGTCTCGTTCACCGGAATGCCGGCCGATTGTCCGAGGTGCAGCCTTGTTGAAGACTGAGGACTTGAGAGCAGAACTTCTGAGATCAGAACATCGCAAAGCTGAATTACAGTGGGACGAAAATTTCAGCCCAGCACGGTATGCTTATTTATCCTAAAAAAAGTCAGTTGTATTGCTAGATCAGATTTCTTGCTTTTAGTGGATGATCACCAACTCATCCCTTGTGGAATATGGTATAATATATAACCAGCCAAATAGCAAAAGGCTTTATTTAGACCAGATACAAATGTTAGATCTTGTTTAGTCTTAGCAGATTAGGGTGGAGCCTTTTAAGAACTATACTGCTTAAAAATAACACCAAGACCAACACTGCATCATGGTGGTCATTATTAACCCATGTTATTTTTACATGTAGGAGAACATTGGAGAGGGAAGGGCGACCCAAGCTCTCCCTTCGCCGGTTTTTCTCAGCCATGGGCCTGAACAGCGTAGGAAAGCTGGTGAAGGGCAGCCGGTCCAGCAGCATGGAGCACCTCTCTCTCTCCTCAGCCAGAGCTTCTCCAAGCCCAACTCACAAAGGCCAAACTCTGTTGCAGAGAACACCCTCTCTTCAGGCCCTCCATACTGTTAGTATAGCTACGTATCTATACTGGAAATCTTCTCAAAATCTGTTTTTAAAGATTTAAATAGCATTGCTATATATTTATTTCCACCAGGAGTCTCCTCTTGCTCAGTTGCGTAAAGCTTCTTCTGTACAGAGCCTGCAGTCTCCAAAGAAGAAATATGAGCGCTCAACTGTTCTCAGAGAGTTTCATTTGCCTCTTATTCCGGGACCCAGGTTTGTAGGGAATGCTAATTTGTGAGAAATCCAAAATAGTAATATAAAGTTCTGTTGAATTCTGATTCTGATTGGTGCTCATTAATTTGTTTTACTCAACAGCACTGCTGAATTCTTCAATCTTAACGCAAGGATGTTTTTATATCAATAAAAGCTTGGGTTTTTCACAGGAATGCTTATCTTTTCTAGGGATCTTCATGTTAAAAAAGGAATGGAAAACTTAGACGCAGCTCAAATTCCAGGGCCAATGGGACGAATTATCCAGACTTTTCCTGATAGTTCTTTGCTGCTAGAGCTCACGAGACCAGTCAACGCACCATTCGGCTTTGTCATTTCTAGAGGAAAAGGTCGACCGGACTCAGGTACTGCTCCTCTACATGAGTAGGAGTTCCCATCATATGTTTTGAACAAATAAATCACATGCTAAAGAAGATAGCATGAAGATACCATTTTGTTTAGCTAGTTTAGTTTTAATGACATAGATCAGGGTTTTCTTCAAAATAATGCATCAGTGTCTTACTGCTTGAAGTGTCTACAATAATGAAATGGACCTCTCATCACAGGAATATATGTAGAACAAGTGGGAGGCAGCGCCACAGAAAACATCTACACCAGCCTTCTGGGAGCAGGAGATGAAATCCTTGAGGTAAATGGAGAGAAGGTGACTGGACAGAGCCTTGATCAGGTCACCTGTCTGATGACCCGCGAGAGTACAGCTACTGTCCGGATCCTTCCGCATCGCTGGATTCAGCACTGAAATGGAAATCCAATGTTAGGAAATTGATCCAGCTACAATTTTTGAATTTTTATGGATGGAATGTGCTCCATGTTTATGCTATTACTATAGAAACAATAATTACTGTTTAATCGAAATAAATCACCACCTTATGACCAATCAGATCTGAGTATTCAGCAGTGTAAAGATAACATAGCTAATGAGGCTTGAAATTCATCATGGGTAATATACATATATACCTCGGCTACCAACCTTAAGCTCGTATGAACACTCAGTATTAATTAGTGTTACTGTTAAGAGGGCATTTGATTTAGAATTAGGGCTCTATGTGTTCTAGTTAGTTTTCTTTCTGCTGTAGTACAGTACTAAGGAGATTCAATTGTCTATGTCTGTACAGTTTTACCTCAGCAGTGACACTCCTCCTATGTCAATAAACTGAATGTGAAAACATGTAGCATCTTTGAAATTAGACATCTTTGAAGTCCTGCTGCATGTGTAATAAAACATGTGAAAGTGAATAAAATCAACCACTGGGTCGTATTCTTTGTTTAATAACAATACATCTGTAACAGTGCTGCCTGCAACTCCTCCTCCAGGCCACCAGAGGGAGCCCTTGCCAGAGTACTGAGCACATCCAGGTCATTCCACTCACTTCCGGTTTACTTCCCACTTTCTGTGTCTTTAACCATGCTCTCAACAGTAGACTGTGCGAAGTATTAGCTCTGCTACTTACCAAGCTGTTGTTTGTTCCTTGCTCTTGATGTAGCTTCATGTGTTTTGACCTTGTTTCTCTCTGCTCTTGGATTTTGGATTGTGTTCTTGGTACATAGCTTCCAGCTATGGTCACCCTGCAGGGAGAACTACTTGTGGCCTACAAGGAGCAACTCGCTACACCGTGTGCGTCCAATACCATCATCCTGCAAGCACTGCACAGCCTCTCAGGCCCTAGGCCTGAGTCAGCCCGGATGGCCCTCCCTGAGAAATTATTATGCTGTAAAATTCCGGACTCCTGCTGCACGAAGTGGCTGGAATGACATCGCTCTGAGAGCCATTTTCAGGAAAAGTTTGAACCCCAGACTGCAGGCTGAGATGGAGGCACTGGCTCGAGGGGGCCTGTTGTCCTTTTCAGGTGATCACAGATCATAAGAATTTAGAGTACATTAAAAAGGCAAAACGTCTCAACCCCTGCCAAGCCAGATGAGCTTTGTTTTTCACCAGGTTTAACTTCACTATCACATACTACCCTGGATCAAAAAACAGCAAGGCTGATGCTCTCTCCTGCCATCATGACCTGGTGAACAAAAGCCCTGATCCAGAACCCATCCTGCCACCTGCCTTGGTCATAGCACTGGTACAATGGGACTTCATGGAAGAAATTCAATGAGCCCAGCTAACTGAAGCTCCCCTCCAGAATGCCCTCCCACATGTCAGTATGTGCCTACAAGCCTTCATCAGAGAACTATTCAATTGGTCCATACTGCACCAAGCTCAGGTCACCCAGGGATAAATAGAACAACGCCAAATGGTACAGAATGCCTTCTGGTGGCCGTCTCTAACAACGGATGTCAAAAACCACATAGAGGCATGTACCGTCTGTGCTCAATCCCGAACTCCCCGACAATTATCTGCAGGTTTCCTGGAACCACTACCCATCCCACAGCGCCTCGGTTCCACATTGCCATAGATTTTGTCACTGACTTACCCAACTCCCACGGTTTCACAACTATCCTAGTGTCCATTGATTGTTTCTCCAAGGCATGTAAGCTGATACCTTTGAAAGCTCTACCCACAGCCTTGGAAACGGCCCAGACTCTGTTCAGCCACGTCTTCAGAAACTACAGCCTCCCAGGCGTGTCTGATCGGGGGGTATAGTTCACTTCCCAAGTCTAGAGAGTGTTTTGTGAAAGCTTAAACATTAACATCAGCTTAACATCAGCTTATCACCCACAGTCAAATGGTCAGGCGGAGCGGTTGAACCAGGAACTAGGCCGCTATCTACGTGCATACTGCAGCCGGGAACAACAGCAATGGAATGAGTTCCTGCCCTGGGCTGAATATGCTCAAAATTCACTGACCCAATCTTCCACCGGACTCACCCCTTTTCAGTCTGTCCTTGGCTACCAGCCCACATTATTCCCTTGGTCTGGGGAACCCTCCAATGTGCCAGCAGTGAACGACTGGTTCCAGAAAAGTCAGAGAGTGTGGGAAAGTGTGCAGGTACGCCTCCAGAGGGCCATTAGTCGTCAGTGGGAGCAAGCCAACAGTCATAGATGGCCACACCCACAGTATCGTCCAGGGCAGATGGTTTGGCTTTCAATGAAGAACCTACATCTTAAACTCCCCTGTAAGAAGCCCAGTCCAAGGTATATTGGACCCTTTCAAGTTCTCCGACAGATCAACCCAGTCATGTATCACCTACAGCTGCCTGCTTCATACCGTATCTCCCCGTCCTTTCATGCCTCTCTTCTCGAACCTGCTTACACCACCCACAATACCCACATTGCTGACGCCGCACCCCTGCCTCCACTGTATATAGATGGCTCTGCCGCCTACATAATCCACGTCATCCTGGACTCCCGGAGGAGGAGGGGTCACATACAGTACTTGGTGGACTGGGAGGGGTACGGACCTGAGGAAAGATCTTGGGTGGAGGCCGATGACATCAGTACTCGCCAGAGTACTGAGCACTTCCGAGTCACGTCACTCACTTCCGGGTTACTTCCTACTTTCTGTGTATTTAACCATGCTCTCAACAGTAGACTGTGCAAAGTATTAGCTCTGCTATTTACCAAGCTGTTGTTTGTTCCTTGCCATTGTTGTAGTCATGTATTTATTTGTTGTAGTCATGTGTTTTGACCTTGTCTCTGCTCTTGGATTACAATTACATCGTCGTTCCCAACCTCCATGTTACAATATCAATACAGGGCTGTGTATATTACATTTGAGTAATAACAAGATAATACATTTTGTTTATTTACTTTAACAAATAAGCAGGCAATATATTTTTTTGAAAAGAGGTTCTGTTTATAAATACATTCAGTTTGAATACAAACAAACAAATACCATTTAAAATACTTGTTTGTTTCCATTTAAGATTCTTTATTTGTCTTTGAAATTTAGCCAATCAAATCTACTAGAAATTGATTTTCTTTTTTCCCCCTTATTTTTTATTTAGACAAACAAATGAATGTATTTATTACATTTAAAGCTATGTTCTATAATATTAAAATAATCATTCTCTATTTATTTAATTAATTAACAATCAGACATACAGACTAATAACATATCCAGTATGTAATATTTATTTATTTATTTATTTATTTATTTATTTATTTGTTTGTTTGTTTGTTTGTTTGTTTATTTGCATGTGGTGCATTTAATTAGAACTGTTTAAAAAGTGTGCTTAATTACTGTATTATTTCAATTATTTCATAAAAATATTTAATCATGCAAGTAATTGCGCGTGTGTTCAGATCATGACCAGCTCCAGCTCCATCTCCATCTCCATCCAGTCAAACAGATCCCTCAGCTTTAAATACTGACTGCCACATTCTTCCTGTCCCTGTAAAAGATCGGAGGAACACCGTGCTGGCCATGCATCGTCTACAGGTTTCTATTCTACTTTGGTTCGGAGTCTTCAGGTTGGATTTCTCCGACACGCTCTCAGACTTGGAACCGATCCGGACCGAGTCGGCACTGCTCAAACCGAAGGTGATGATTGCTGTTCTGGCTCGCAATTCCGAACACAGCCTTCCTTTTTACCTGGGCTGCATCGAACGCCTGGACTATCCCAAGGACAGGATAGCTATCTGGTAAGTGCTTCATTTTAAAAATGTATTGTTCCTTTCTTTTGTTTCCTTTTGCAGTGGTGCAAAAAATTTGTGCCTTCCATGCAATTGTAGCACAAAATGGATAAACATGGAATATCAAGCTAAGGAATATCATGCTGAGAATTTGTATCAATGCATCATGGCTCCTACACAAAAACACACATCACTATATAAAAGTCTATGAGAAATTTTGCTCCTATCTTCTTTATATGCATCCTCCATTTTAGGAACATTTGTATTGTGCGTGCCCTGAGAGAGAATCGGCACCCGGGTCTAAAATATTCTGTGCTTGAACAGTAAACAGTGCAGGCGAGCAGCCAGGAGACTAGCAGTGGAGTGATAAAATGCAGAGAGACACTAGGACTTATTCACTGCATGATAACTCTACAACCTAATATCCTGCTTCTGCTTCATGTGCAGAAAATGGAGGACTACATGCAGCCACATTACAGTCACCATAGTTACACAAGTGCTGACATTCAATAGTATTAAAGAAATAATCTTGTCTACATTTAAAGTCAAATCAAGACCCTTTTCGCTATTTCTTTGCTTATCATCTTTTATTGCTAAAATTCTGTTAATTTGATTCTCTCTAGAAATCTGTTCATTTTATTCTGTATTTTTATTATTACAATTGTTCTACACTCTCACTTTCTATTGTTCTGTTTTTTTTTTTTTCCAATTCGCTCTGGAGTTTTTGTTAATTCTACACTCTCTTCCTATTTTTCCGGTAATTCAGTTCTCTGTAGAATTTTGTTAACTCTATTCTCAATTTTAATTATTCTGTTTGTTCTACACTCTCTGGAGGTCTGTAAATTCTACATTCATACTTTCTATTATTCTGCTCATTCAGTTTGCTCTTGTCATTTTGATCACTTTACACTCTGTCTTTCTATCTTTCTCTTAGTTCAACACACTCTAGAGTTCTGTTAATTCTATTCTCTAGTTTTTTTTGTTCGGTTTGTTCTACACTCTATGAATTTTTGTTAATTCTACACATTCACCTTCTATTATTCTGTTCATTCAATTCAGTCTGAAGATTTTGTTAATTCTACACTCTGTCTTTCTAGTTCTCGGTTAATTCAATTCTCTCTAGAAATATGTTAATTCTATTCTCTCTTTCTATTTTCTGTTCATTATACACTCTGGAGGCCTGTTATTTCTACACTCTCACTTTCTATCATTCTGTTCATTTAATTTCCTCTGGAGATTTTGTTAATTTTACACTCTGTGTAATCGTCTGTTAATTTTAAATATAATAAAATAATAATAATAATAATAATAATAATAATAATAATAATGAATAAGAATAATTATGAATAACTTTTCTGGAATTTTGTTAATTTTATTCTCTTTTCTATTGTTATGTTCATTTAGTACTCAGTGAAGTATTGTTAACTCTCCTTCTATTATCATCTTTCTATTATTTTATTAATTCTACACTCTCTGAAGTTCTGTTAATTCTATTTTAATTGTTTCAAAGCATTCTGGTAGTTCTATGCTCCCCGGAGATCTGGTAACCCTATACTCTCTCGCCTCTTCTGGGATTTTGTTGCGTCTATGCTCACCACAATTCTATGCGCTCTCTCTACTTTTTTGTAAAACTGTGTTAATTCTATTCTCACATTCTTCCTATGATTTTCTTAATTCTGTTAATTGTATGCTCTTCTGCCAACATAGAATCCTGTCAAGTCTGCGCTATCTCTCTTTTTATTTCTGGAATTTTTTTTAATATATATATATATATATATATATATATATATATATATATATATATATATAAAAAAAAACCTCTGCCCTTTTGATGAATTCTGTTCAGTCTGCGCTCATTTCTAAAATTCCACTAAATCCCTGCTCTTTCTAGATTTCTGTTCTTCCCTATTTTTTCACTTTTTACAATTTTGTTAATTCTATAATCTCTAGAGTGCTTCAAATGCTAGGTTCTTCTTTTCGATTTTTGTTTTTTTTTTCTCTAAAACTCTAAATTCTATGCCCCCTCTCTCTCTCTCTCTCTCTCTCTCTCTCTCTCTCTCTCTCTCTCTCTCTCTGCTGTCATAGGAAAGAAACATTTCCATTTGAACATATGAAGACTTATATGAAGGTTCTAATGCTTGGAAGGTTTTTTCAAATATATGGTCAGAATAGAATTAAATCTGCCTAGAATTCGGAATAGAATTGAATCTTTGTGATAGCACTGTAAATGTGGTGGAAGCAGACAGAGTAACATATTGAAAACAGTTATTCTGGGACTGTGTGGTTATCATAGCATGAAGATTATTTCACCGCTATTTCGAAATATTTAGCACGGATGATAGAATTTAAGAAACGTTACTGATGTGCAGATACTCTCTGCCCAGTAACGAATGTCGGAAATAATGTTCGGTGCAGGGCTGCAGCGGACCACAGCATCGATAACACCACGGCCATGCTGCAGGAGTGGGTTTCTGGAGCGGAGCGACTGTACCATTCCATACAAATACGGACCATGGAGCATGGGAGCAGGTAGAATTTCAGGTTTGAATAATTCGTTTTAATAACCAGTGTAATAATTCTGTAATAAACATAGGAAATAGAAGCATCTAATCAAAGCGTAGAGCAATGGACTTGATCGGGAGAGCAATAAGATCTTTCATGGGAAGTGCAAATACTGCAGCCAAAAAAAAAAGGATTAAAATTATTTTTCCCTTTCCTGCTTATATTATATAGGATACTTATATTCTATTATATTGCAATTCTATTCTTAGTTTATATATATTCTATTTTGGTTGTGAAAGGGATAGTCGAAAAAGCATTTTGCTGCAAAGCATAATGTGCACGGTTGTCTATTTGACTAATAGAATTAGGAATTTTGATAATTCTAGTCTCATTTTCTATATATATTCTCATATTTCTATATACTTGCTTGTGGTCTGTCAATTCTATTCTTTCTTTTTTACTTTGAAGATCTACTAATTCCATTCACTCTTTCAATTATTCAGCTCATTTTGGAATTTTAATAATTCAACTCTCGCTTTCTATTATTTTATGGATTCTGTCCTTTCTTGAGCTCTGTCAATTCTATTCTCTATTTGTATTATTCAGATAATTGTGCACTCTCTGAAGTCATATTAGTTCCATCCTCTCGATTATTCAACTCATTTGATGTTCGATATATTTTCCCTCTCCTATTTGCATATTTCAATTTTATTGTTTGTAATTCTATTTTTAATCTATATTGATTGTGGCATAGACAGGCGAAAAAGCATTTCACTGCATGGCATACATGGCATACTCTATTCTCTCTGGAGGTCTGTTAATTCTGTTCACTCTCTTTTCATTAGTCTGTTAATTCTACACTCTGAAGTTCTGTTACTTCTAGGCTTTCTCTCTATTATTCCATGAATTCTACACAATTTCTATTTAGATGTCAATTCTACACTCTCGCTTTTAACTATTCAATTAATTTGATTCTCTCTGGTGGTCTGTTCTAGAAGAATTCTATTCTTTCTCTTTCTATTACTCTGTTACTTTTACACTCTGTGAGGTTCTGCTAATTCTATTCTCACTTTCCGTCATTCAGTTAATTCATTTTTCTATATATTTTCCCACGTCCTTACTTGTATAGTTAAATTCCATTTGATTGTAATTCTATTCTCAGACTATTTTTTATTCTTCTGTGTGATAGGAAAATATCAGCGAGAATCAAGGGGAAGGTGTACAGGACAGTGGTGAGACCGGCCATGCTGTATGGTTTAGAGACAGTGTCACTGAGGAAGAGACAGGAGTCAGAGCTAGAGGTAGCAGAGCTGAAGATGTTGAGGTTCTCTTTGGGAGTGACAAGATTGGACAGGATTAGGAACGAGTACATCAGAGGGACAGCTCATGTTGGACGTTTGGGGGACAAAGTTAGGGAGGCCAGATTAAGATGGTTTGGACATGTTCAGAGGAGGGACAGTGAGTATATTGGTAGGAGAATGTTGGACATGGAGCTGCCAGGCAGGAGGCAAAGAGGAAGGCCAAAGAGGAGGTATATGGATGGAATTAATGAGGATATGAAGCTAGTGGGTGGAAGTGTTGAGGATGCAGAAGATAGGGATAGGTGGAGAGAGATGATTCGCTGTGGCGACCCCTGAAGGGAAAAGCCGAAAGAAGAAGAAGAAAGAAGAAGACTATTTTTTATTCTATTTTGATTGTGACAAAAAAAAAAAGCATTTTTAATTAAAATGTAATTAAAATAGATTAAAGATTATAGTAGACTGGGGGCATTGGTGGCTCAGTGGTAGGTTTCTTGCCTATCATGCGGAAGGCCCGGGTTTGATTCCCAGCCAATGCCTCAACCCCAGCCACTGGATGCAGTGCCGGTCCCAAGCCCGGAAAAATGGGAGGGTTGCGTCAGGAAGGGCATCCGGCGTAAAACGTTTGCCAAGTTGTTGTGCGGACCAGTTGGTCCGCTGTGGCGACCCCGAACAGGGAGCAGCCGAAAGCAACTTCTTCCTCTAAAGATTATAGTAGACTGCATGGTGAACTGTGTACGGTTGTGTATGTGACGAACTGAATTTGAATATGATGTGGACAGTAAGAATTCTTTTTTTTAAATAGTTCCTATGCTGATGAACTCGGTCCCAAGCACTGGCCAGACTCCAGATTCATCCATGTGATGCAGCTGAGGCAGGCTGCTTTCCAGTCGGCCCGGGCTCAATGGGCCGACTACATCCTGGTGAATTTTATGGTCTCGTTGTAGACCGTTTTATCTCATGAAACCAGAAAGCACATATATATATATATATATATTCAATCATTTTGTAAGAAGTCTCCAGTGTCCCAGTTTTGTAACAGTCAGACTGAAAGCTGTGAACTTCTTTACCGAAGATTCCACAACATTACTGGTTATTATTTACTTAATTCACAGTATTATCAGTAACTCTGCAACAAGTCTCTCATTTCGTACTCACTTTATTCTTCTAGTTTGCTGATAGCGATAACCTGCTGACAAACCCGAAGGTCCTGAGCCAGCTGATAGCTGAGAACCGCACACTGGTGGCCCCCATGCTGGAATCCAGAACCCTCTACTCTAACTTCTGGTGTGGGATGACCACACAGGTACACTATGTCTTCAGCATTGCCTTTGTTTTTAGGATTTTAGTTTACATTTATTAGCGTAATTAGATGGGATTGGAATGTGAATGAATCACTGGACTTTTGAACAGAAGATCATTAGATCAAACTCCAGCACCACCACCAGCACCAAGTAACCACTGCTGGACACTTGAGCAAGGCCTTTAACCCTTAACTACTAAGTTGTATAAAAATGAGTGGTTGTGGTATAAGGGCATCTGCCAAATGCCATAAATCCTGAGATTCATTAACACATCCCTAGTGGTTTGTTCACAAGTGTTTTTTAACAGTAGCCGGTGACTAAAGGATACAAAATATATTAGATCTTAGCTACTCATTACGGTATCTTTAACTTTATTTCCCCAGGGATATTACAAGAGAACCGATTCCTACATTCCCATTCGAAACTGGAAGAGAGTTGGGTGCCATGCCGTGCCCATGATTCACTCCACCTTGCTGCTGGATTTACGCCGCCGTGCCAGCCGTGCCCTAGCCTTCTACCCTCTCCACCAGCTCTACCCATGGATCCTGGATGACATCCTGGCCTTCTCCTTTTCTGCCAGACAGGCAGGTGAGACTGGATTTACAGCACATAGCTATTCAGACTCACCATCTGAGTCAGTATTAATTGCTTAAAGTTGCTCAAAACCATTGAACATGACATCCACAGTTAGGATTGTTTTACTGACGGTGAATACTCCTTCCATGAACGGTCAATAAACTAAGCTAAATAAACAGATGACATAGAGTGTCTATGACACAAGTCTGAGGGAGGTGTTAAAGCTTTTTGGCAACACCTTCTGACCAATCAGAAAAGAAGAATTCAGTACTTTCATTGTCTACCGCTTATCCGATCTATTCTCGGGTCACGGGGGCATCGTTGGGCATCAAGGCAGGATACACCCTGGACAGAGTGCCAACCCATCGCAGGGCACACACACACACACACAACGGACAATATAGAGATGCCAATCAACCTACAATGCATGTCTTTGGACCGGGGGAGGAAACCCCCAAGGCACGGGGAGAACATGCAAACTCCACACACACACACACACACACACACGGCGGAGCCGGGAATCAAACCCCCAACCCTGGAGGTGTGAGGCAAACGTGCTAACCACCAAGCCACCATGCCCCCCCTTCAGTACTTTCATTTTTAATAATAATAATAACAATTAAAATGAATTAAGTAATGACTCATTTTCTCATTCGCTTGCTTCCCTGCAGGAGTGCAGATGTTTGTGTGTAACAGAGAGCATTATGGGTATTTGCCTGTGCCACTGCAGACCCAGCAGACTCTGGAGGATGAGACGGAAAGCTTCAGCCACACGCTCACCGAGGCGATGAGTGAGTTGAACGACGGCGAGTTTCTGTAGTTCTGATGATGCAGAATTTTCCATACACAGTCAAAAACAGGATTTATCTTCAAAATATAGAAACCTGAAACATCAGGAAAAAGAGGTTTCATGCACTAGTATGATTCTAGACCTGAATATTACAACATGGCCATATGAAAGATATTAGAAAGATGCCAATATAGCTACAAAACCCCCACATAAGCCATACAGGAGTTTAAATCTAGTGAAGAAAAGGAAAAGGAGGCTGTCGTGTTTCGTTCACACGGTGATTCACACAGGCCTCTTTCTATACACGAAGCTTTCACGCCCTCGTGCAAACTCGCACCTCCTTCCTTTTCATGTCTTTCGGTTATCAAATCCCTGCAGTTTAGGAAGACGGTATGAAATATATTTCATGACACTGAATTCTTCTGTGCTCTGTAGTCGATTTCGCCTTGGAGCCTTCAAGCTATTTGCACACTGCATCCAGAAACAAGGACAGAATGGCGTTTGAAGAGGTACTGATGTCTGACGTCTTTTATATAGTTTACAACAGCATGTTTATTATGCGTATTAATGGTCAGAGGGAGGGCAGAAACTGGGCTGTTTATGTGCTATAACAGTGTTTGATTCCACTTATACTACAGAAATTTGCGACAAATTACATTTTTGTTGAATAAAAGCAGGACATGGTACATTTTTATCCATTTCTAATTACAATTAATCTTACATTCATTGCCAAATAATTCATTTCAGGTTATTACTTACACTATAGAAAGTTTTAAACACCTGCTGACCCCTTTGACCCCCTCCACAGCTTCTCTGAAAATAAAATAAAAATGTCCAAAGCACTGACGCTGGAGACTCCTTCCAAAAAATGTTTCAAATAATTTTCCTTCACCATATCAATAATAATAATTATTATTTAATAATTAATACCATCACCAAACCCAATAACTATATTGTATAGTGCAGTATTTTTTTTCAATTATTATTTATATCTATTTTTGAAAGCATAGTGATAATCTACATAATGATAAAATTTCTTGTGGATTTATTTATTTATTTATTTATTTTTTTGTTTATTTATAGGACCCATCTGTAGTTAGTTTCCTTCTGAAGTTACTATTAGTAGTTTGTATTAATCCAGAATATTCCTCCTTCTTTGTTTTGTCAGGTCTATGTCATTAATTTACTACGGCGAATAGACCGCAAGGCACGTATCTTGCGCACTTTGGATGTTTTAGGGATCGAAGTCACGTTGACTAACGCAGTGGATGGCAAGTACGAGATGAAAAACATACACACGTGTCATGTAATTCACTTTATATCAAAAGAAATCTAAAAAACAAACCCTCTTTACTTCAGAGCTTTAAACTCGTCGCAGCTCCAGGTTTTAGGGATCGAGATGCTGCCCAGTTACCGAGACCCCTACTCCAGCAGAGAGCTCACTAAAGGAGAGATTGGGTGTTTTCTCAGCCATTACAACATCTGGAAGCAGGTAAGAGCAGCACATGTTCTATACGTATGAATGTTTTCACGTGAATAAAGCAGTTTGGTTTAGTGATAAAATCACAGAGCCGGCAAATAAAGCCATTGTTTTGGCTCTGGAACAAATGTACGGCTTCAGAATTGATCTCATGCACAGAATTTCAATTATTTGGTATTGATTTGAATCAACTCATGTCACATCCAATCAATTTCACAGTTTATATGGTGGTAAGCAATAGAAATTCTATAAAGAAATATTTTTAAAAAACTGCTCAAAATTCATATTTGACATGACACCATGTTGCATCCGTTGCTTATTTTCCAATAACAGCACAACCCATTGTGGTTGATTCCTTACATAAGGAAGGATGATCCTGATAAAGTGTTCACATATTAAGAGGAAAAAAAAGTTCCTCCTAAGTCCAGGATATCCCCCATTCCTCAGATTCACACTGACAGACATTTTGTCTCCCTCAGGTGGTGGAACGCAAGCAGCAGCAGGTACTCGTGCTAGAGGATGACGTTCGCTTTGAACCGAGCTTCAAGAGCCGCCTGAACACAATCATGGAGGACGTTCAGCGGACGCAGCTCCAATGGGACTTCATGTACGTAAGAGAGTTTGATGTCACTGAGTGCATTTGCCTAAGTTTTGGCTATAACACAGGTTCCTGTCTGGCTTTAGGAAAGCACATGGCAAGCCAGCTTGAGAAACAACAAAGCAACCAGAAGCTGATTTAAAAGAAAGGGTTGCTGAAGCAGACCTGCAATTTGTGACAGACTGAGATTATGAAAAGTGGTTCTACAGTTGCTGTTTGCCCTAATTATCCTAATAGCCCTCAATTTTCCGCCTCTCTCCCAGATACGTGGGCCGTAAGCGGTTGCAGGTGAAGAATCCTGAACGCTGGGTGCAGGGGATAAAGAACCTGGTATACCCTGATTATTCCTACTGGACTCTGGGATATGCTCTCTCTCTTCAGGGTGCTAAGAAACTGTTGGAGGCAAAACCTTTGGGCAAAATGCTGCCAGTAGATGAGTTCCTGCCAGTTATGTTCAACAAACACCCCAGGTATGTTCAAGTTTAGTAGATTTCACACCTCAGAACATTTTTAGTAACCTCAATTTGAGACTTATATTCTCAGACTTATGGTATACGTAAACCATATGTAAGGATGGTAAACCATCCTTTGCTTCCTCGATGGTTACTGAGTGTACAAAGCATACCAAAAGAATTTGGCAAGAAATCAAGCTAAGTAATCGGTAATTACTGGGTAAAAATGTTCAATAACAGCATCTCTGGCAATAGCGTCAGCTGTAATTAATGGGACGGGGTCACAATATTCTGGTTAGAACCTTAATCTCCGAGCTACCAATGATTTTCCAACCAGGGTTTATGTTCTCAAACAAACTACAGATAGATATCTGGGATGGAGAACAGATTACTGTTATGTATCTGGGGTGGGGTTCAAGTGTAGGCATCGGCTTATTGACAGGGATCTAGGGGGAAATCTGAGAATTGGTGAGAATCTGGGATTGGGGTTAAGAGTATTAAAGTGGATAAGGGATGGAGAACCAAGTATTGTTGTATATCTGAGATGGGGATCAGAATTGATTGATCTCTGAGATGGGGGCTAGACTAATAATGGGGATCCTGGATGGGGATCTGGGTTTGGGGATGAGAGAATCTGGGATGACGATCAGATTGTTCTTGGGATCTGGTATAAGAATCAGTGTATTGATGGGGATCTGAGATAGGGATCATTGTATTGATGGAAGATCTGGGTTGGGAATCAGTGTATTGATGAGTATCAAATCAAATATCTTTATTCCCAGGGAAGAGTACCTGGCTCACTTTAAGCAGAGGGACCTGATAGCCTTCTCAGTGGAACCTCTCCTCCTGTACCCAACCCACTACACAGGAGAACCAGGCTATAGCAGTGACACTGAGACATCCACCATCTGGGACAATGAGAGTATTAACACAGACTGGGATCGCCAACGTTCCAATAAACAGCCAAACCGTGGCGATGCAGCCCCTTTACCTACTTCCGATGAAGGCAACAGAGATGAACTCTAAGCTAGCCAATCACAGGACAGAGCTGGACAGCATGGGGTTTATTACATTTTATGGACATGAAAGTCTGGTCACATATTCAAATTGGTTACAAAATTCAGCACCCAAGGGTTCTTTGGTTATCCATTAATTTTTTTTTTTTTTATTAAGAACTTGATAGCTGACTGTTTCCACAAATGGTTCAAAGTTTTATCTCAGGAGACCATTAACCGTTTTAAAAGCCATTAATTATCCAATAATCTCTTGGAGAACCCCAGAAAATATAAACCCAAAAAAACTGGAGTTAGCAATGTACCATTACGCAGCTAATACATAGCTTTCTGGGAAAAGGGTTCTTCAATGGTTCTTCGAAAGTTCTTACCTTTCAATAAAAATTCTACCTTTAACCCTTTACTGTAGTGATCTGTTCTTTAAGGGTTTACTGGATAACTGAGAGTACTTAGATTCCAAAAATGTTCTCTTTCTGTATCCTTCATTGTAGTGTTCTACACTGAACCTTGAACGTTTCTCACAGGCTTCATAAGAATTATGACAATAAGGGTTCCTGAATTCTAACTTGACCCTTTCTGATAGGAAAACCCTTGTTGGGTTCTAGACCAAACCTTGAAGGGGTTTCTCCAAAAGGACAACCGAAGGGTTCTAAAGAAAATCTAAAGAAAAAAATTAAAGGTATTTTTACATTATACTAACCACGTTCAACTGATTTACTCCATCAATACATTATCACAGAAAAATCATGACAAACATACTAATAATTAGATTTTTTTTATTTTTATTTAAAAAGCACTGGCAGTTTCTTGTGGTTTGAGGCAATCAATTAATCGAAATATTAGCAAAGTTTCACACTTCACAATGTGCTATGAAAAAAAAAAACCCCCCCAAATAGCATGTAATAAATTAAAATCAGCAGACGAATACCAATAGTAAACCAAATTATAACAAAAAAAATCAAATAAAATACATCACATGCTTATATATCGGTGAAGAATGGAGATTCTCAGCATTCAATTTTATCACCTGAGGAGATGCATTAAAGCCCAAATCCTGATGAGCTCATAACTTAGTCAAAAGGAAAGAGACTTTGATGCAGTCTTGACAGACTTTAGTGTTTTCATTGACCTGCACAAAAAAAATGGAGTGTATTTGGTTTTAGTGTGTACAAAACAAGCTTTAAGATAAATGAGGTCAGGACTAGATTGACACAAAGCAAGAAGGCAGCGTTTTAGACCAAGATTAGCTTTTCTCTCACTACAGCGGATTAAAACAAAAGGAAAAAAACAAGAGACCGGTTTAGACAGACTTATAAAAAAAAAAAAAAAACTGGGGACTCCAAACAAGTTTTACTAGCTGTTAGCACTACATTTAACAGCTAAACTATTCCAGTTACACAGGCTTTTATCCTAAATTACCTCAGAGGGTATCGCTATACATACTTTATAGGTTACACAAGACCATCAAAGGAATGCTTCACTCATAAATGCTAACATGGCTAAAAAAAAAAAAAAAAAGAGTAAAGGCTAGGATGATATCGTTTGCATAAAACTCATAAGATTTGCATTTTTTTTTGTGTGTGCGAGTCATTTTAAAACACAGAAATTAAGAAAGCTAAAGAAACAGACACAGCTTGTCTTCTGATCATTACTAGCAACACTAGCATTTTTGTATTGAGCATTCTTTTGACACACATGAAGATAAAACTTGTAAAATATTGTAAAAAAAATCTTCAAAAATTAAAACAAAAGCACTGGAGAAAAAAAGATTAGTGACAAAGTAAACGAAACTAAAGAGAACAGAAGTGACAGACAAGAGACATTGGGTGGTTTTTGCATCAACACTGAGGGGAAAAAAAGCTAACCTACCAAATTAGCCTTAAAATTGGACTTCATCATATACTACCCAGAAGGCCACTACAGGTCACCAAAGAAACGTTCTTCAAATAAAGATGGCTAATACAGCTAAACATGTTTAGCATGATCTAACTTGCATAATGCTAACCAGCTAATGCTGGATGTTAGCAACATTAGCTTTTTTTTTTTGTTATATTTGTTTGCTTTTTTTAGTACTGATAGACAGGTAGGACACATTTAGAATACAAAAATAATGAGGGAAGAACAAGAAAAGTTGAGAAAAATTCTGTGGTTTTTGTCATGGTTATTTACTGGCCGAGAATCAGCACTGCTAGCGCTAACTGTAAACTGATCAGATGTAGGAAGGAATGAAAGGGTTTGAGAGGCAATTGTACTAGCTGAAATGAGACAAGCCACGAGACAAGGGTATTGTGGCTAAATGTTGACGTGAGGTGAAAGTTAAAAAAAAAAAAAAAAAAAATGAACACAAACTAAAAATACATTTACTTAGAGCAAGATGACAGACAGAATCACACAAACTTTTAACACAAGAGACCAGAGGTATAATATTGGCTTGTTTTTTTTTCCCCCACCCTTTCTCGCTCTTGACACTCGTTATGAAAAAAAGACTGACCTTTTCCTTTGTAATTTCATTAGTTTGACCTTTTTGATGTGTTACAGTTCGGATAACTGCCTGCAGCTACCCGTTGCAGTCCTTGTATTGCGTTATGTGCGCGGATGAAGATACCGGCATCTCGTAGAACGTTTAAAAATATCTTTTGCCTTGATGGAAAGGAAAGAAAGATGTGAAAAGTGACACAGGAGTCCTTTGACTGATATTTATCCGAGAAGGGAAAAAAAAAACAACAACAACATGTTAATACAGGAAAAAGAAATATTTTTAAAAACTTTTTCTGTGAACAAGTCCGTTCCTTCCCTTTGTCGCACTTTATTCAAGCACTTGGAAAAAAGGTGCATCCCGAGACTTAAGTGTTCTGTGATGGGTTTCCCTTCCAATTCCACAGTGTTCCTTTTTTTTTTTTTAATTCTATAAATTATACTTATTGTTATATTTGAAGACGTATAATTAACTATACAGTGTTGCCCATCACACTAGCAGACAGATGCATCATCATCATCACCTAGAAGAAAAGTGCAATATTGCATATTTGTATTTTATTTTGTTGAGAAGGAAAAAAAAAAAAAAAGGAAACAATTAAAACCACCCTGCGGCGTTAAGGTACCTGTAGTAAGTGTGTAACGGTAAACAATGGTGCAAAATAAGCCGGCGAGGAATTAAGGCTTTCTGAAATTCCTGATGTGTTTACATTGTTCTCTGAGATAGATGTGTTTGGAGAGAGATTAGCATCTCTTTCTCTCTTATACATACATACATACATACATACATGGCATACACTGCGCACACAAACAAGCAGCACTAGCCTATCTATTCAAGCGATAGAGTGCCCTTTATCCCTAAAATCATTATAATTTATGTTAACATCTCTACTGTAGAAGCTTCAAGCATAGCTATACCCATACACACTCATACACACATGGACATCAAGCCATCTGTGACGCTCCAGCATGAGGTTACACGTCTAAATATTTTTTTTTAAAGTGGAAATAACTAAAAAACACGTTGAACCATTTAACCGTTTCAGTGGTCATGGAATGTCAGGGTCGAACCCATGGTTTTTTTTTTTTTTTTTTGGAAAGAGCAAATTAAAACCAAATACATGTATTGCGTGTAGAAATACAAAAAGGAAAAAAACAACAATAACTTATGCCAATATTCGAGACCTCAAAGAATGGAAATGCAAGAAATATTTAGCTTTCGTTTTCCATTATTGGGTTCGCCAACAGATGTTTAAGAATTAACCAGCTTCATTAGGTTATACAGAAAGGATCGTCACTGGAGCTCGAGCACAGTGGCGCTTTTCAATGTAAACCAAGCTACGAGGACATTTTGCGAGTCCTGTGTGATTGACCACCGGAGTCTTTTTTTCTTAGTCGTGTTACAGAACTGTAAATAGAGCACCATGTGAAGAGATAATATGGTCCATCCAAGACTGCATTCCAGTACTGTTTAGAGTACGCCCTTGTTTATTCTGGGATGAAATGGTCACCATTTTCAGGGATTTTCCAAGCTTCATTAGAGCTACGTTTTTTGGGACAGGACACCTTCAGGCTCTAAAGTCAAGAAAAGACCTTTACCTGAGGTCTTCAGAGAAGACTTTAAGACCTAACGCAATGTTCTGTTCAGAAACTGTTACGTTGTTTTGCTCAGTTTGAATCTAGTCATAAGGGCTAGCCTGTATAGCTTGAGCAAACTAGCTAATTAACTATCCAGCTGTTTAAGCACACTAGCCAGCTAGGAAGCACGCTTAGATAGTTAGCTAGCTGAAATACATGGTGCTTCCTAATACATGGTGGGGGTTTTTTGTCTTGTGATGCAGTACTTTTATAGTACTGTTATGCAGTGGTGAAGGAATGGCAATAAGGGTGTATTTAAAAACAGTATTGGAACGCAGAACGAAACTGGAATGACGTAGCCATTTCAAACAGTGTCTGTTTAATAGGGGGGATTAACATCCACACCCATAAACCAGAAAAGAGAAAAGGACATCTCAAACATGACTGAGAAGTGATGTAACTAAGGTAGACTTTCAGAAACAAACGGAAGAATCTGAGAGCGAGGATTGTGCTGCGTTGTGGGTGGCCATCTTGTTAACCCGAAATAGCTTCGCTGCCTGGAAGGAGTAGCGTGTTGTGCTTGTGGCGAGAGAGAGGCTTGGAGACCTAAACGGCTCTACAATACACGGAAATCTTGCAGCAGACTTGACATCACTCGTCAACCGTGTTGGACTGCACCAGGATTTTTGTGTTGAGGCAAATGACCAGCTCAACCTCACGACTGGACTCGAAGGAAGACAAGGCGATGGGATTCGAAGGGAGTGAGAACTTTCAGACACTACTTGTCAGACAGGTGGCTTATGTGGTTTAAAAAAAAAAAAAAAAAAAGAGGAGTTGCATTGCTATGTAAAAAGTGTCTGACTGGGTTTAGGTTGTGAAATGGATGCTGCTGGTTTACTGAGACTGTGCACTGATTGATGACCCTTGACCCTGGGGCGAGCCATGGCCTCGGCGTCCGATCATAGATGGGTGGAAGTCGGGGTGACGGCGTGCGTGCTTGATCAGGTGATCACTGCGCATGAAGCGTTTGGCACAAAGCGGGCACTGGAAGCGCTTCTCACCCGTGTGAGTGCGCAGGTGACGGGCCAGCTCGTCGGAGCGGGCAAATTTCTTCTCGCAGTTGGCCCAGGTGCATGGGAACGGCCTCTCGCCTGCAACACATACAAAATAGACCAAACATTAAAACGTCATGTCATTACCCATACATCTTAAACAATTTGGCACCTTTCATTCATTGATTCATTAGGTGAGCAAAAGTATAGGAACGGATAGTCTTAAAAGTCAATGCAAGATCAATTGGGTTTGAGTCTGGTTATTGACTTGACCAGTCTAAAACCTTCCATAGAAGTCCTTTATTATGTTGGAAGGGTGTTTTGGGTCTTTGTCTTGCTACATGATGAAGTTCCTTCTAATTAATTTGAAATTTAAAGTATTTCTCTGTAAATTGGTAGACAGAATGTCTACCATTAATTAATTATTAATTAATTATTAATCATTTATTAATTAGACTTCTTAATTCATTCTGCTGCGAGCATCATGTGTTCCGGCCAGCGTTCTTGACCAGTGAGCTCATATGTTGTTTGTATGGATCATGAGCAGATCCTTTCTTCCTCCACACTTTGCTAGAACTTGCTTTGAGAACTTTAGTGGCTCATCGCTGTATTTCTTTGTGATTTTGACCATTCTAGCATTCCAAGTTTTACAGCTGTTGAGAGGTTTGCAACTTGTGGCATGGCCTCTTTATTTCCGCTAAGACAAAGTCTTCTTCAGACAGTAGCTCGGGATACCTTCACCCCGGCGCTGTGGAAGCTGTTGATGTCACTGGCTGTTGTTTTGGGGTTATTTTCTTCACAGCTTTTCGAACGATCGTCATCAACTGCTGTTGTTTTACTCGCCTGCCCTGTTCAATATCGGGTTGTTAATTCACCAGGGGTTTCTTTCCTGGGACACTCCAAATTGCTGTATTATCTATAATATAACCCGCGACGCACTGGCAACGGCTTCGATTCAATTTCTTTCTTTTCTCAGATTCAAAATGGCTTGCTCCCCCCACCCCAACAGTCAGCTCTCTTATCTTCGTGTAGAGATTTAGAGATATCATTTGTGTAAACAATCAATCTTGTAGAACCCACCTAACCGACAAGAACCACTTGTCCATCACATGTTCCAGTATTTCTGATCACTTGAAGAATGGGTGGGTTTAAACAAAAAGGCGCCGCGTAGTAAGTTGTTGAACACGTCTAGATTTAAATATCAAGTCATCTTTCGATATCAAAACAAACATCTCGACTTTATCTCCATTTGGTCTCTCTTTAATTCACAGCAGAATGATACGACAGAAAAGAAGCTGTTGTGCCTGTTTTTCAAAAGCCGACACCAAAACTTGACCTTTATCCCTTTAGGTTGCAACCGTTTCTTTATCTTTCTTTCACCACATGGCTCATAACCGTCAAACCTCGGAGAGAAATAAAGAAAAAATAAAAACCACGCACAAGAATCACTACACTTCATGTTTCGATATATTTGACGTGCTTCATGTTCGTGTTTTCCTTTTGGCCTTTGTGTTGACTTTCACCTTATTATTAATTATTGTTTTTGGTTTTTTTGGTACATAATTCATTTCGAACCGTTCCTATTACGGCTGATTGTTGATGTATACGTGAATTAATGAAAAAAAGTACGTTTTCTATCTATCGCCATGTTGCAAGTCTGAGGGAAAAAAATTGAAGGGGCGTTGCCTTCTTAGCTAACTGTTTTTCTCTCAGTGAGCGAGCCAAAACAATTAATGCGCTAAGTACGCTTTCCCAGTGCATTATGGGATTTTAAAAAAATCAAAACTTTTCGGACACCACCAGCACATGGCACACCTGGAAAATAACGGATAGAACGGTTGTTTTTAGTGTAGAAGAGCTAGCTAGCAATTTAGCTTAGCATAACCCATAGCGTGCGAATCATTGAAGAAGCTCTAACGGATTTAACGCACACGAGTGACGCACACGCTGGCGCTTTTAATCGACTTGTTAAGAGTTGGATTTTTTTTTTAATTATTATTATTATTTTTTTTTTTAGACATACGAAGGAAGAGAAATTATTTGTTCATAACGTTTGTAGTAAAGTTCCTTTTTGAAATTATTTTGAGATTAAAACCTAGACCCGGGATTAACGTCCTGTCCGCCATGATGGGTTCGTCGGTCTAAAAAAAAAAAAAAAAAAAAAAAAAAAAAAGTAAACAGCAACAGTGTTTTTGTTGTGTAGAGACCAATAACAAGTTAACGGCCTTCATTTATTTATTATTAGAAAATAAATAAACTTAAAACGAACCCCTGGTCTAAATGAGTAGCCATTTAAAGCTGATTCTTATTCAAGGATTAACCTGTGGTCAGACCTGGTTATTTAGATTGATAGTGAAACTTTAATTCGGTTTGAGTCAGTGGAGTTGCCGTGTGATTGCATTTGAGTAGTTTGAGCAGTGTGTGTGTGTGTGTGTGTGTGTGTGTGTGTCGGCTCAGTGCGCTCACCTGTGTGCGTCCTGATGTGCGCCTTCAGGTGTGACGATTTGCCGTACACTCGGTCACATCCGTCGAAAGTGCACGGGTGGCGCTTAGAAGGAGAACGCGGGGCTCCTCCCCCTCCTAACGCTCCTCCCCCTCCTGTCTCTACCCACATCTGCTGGGGGGCGTTGCGGTTTGTCTGTCCCGGAACCGGGGTACCAGTGGGGGTCATGGTCGGGGTCGCGGTGCCCGAGTCGCACAGGGTGGCATAGCCGCTCTCGCCGCACGACGACGACGAGCTGCTGCTCTCCGAGTGGACGGACATGGGCCGGAAAGCGGCGTGCGCGTCGGCCGCTTCCTCCTCCTCCTCCTCCTCGCCCTCAAGCCTAAGGGTCTCCCGCACCTCCCGGTCCTCGCTGGAGCCGTCCGCCTCGCCGTGAGGCAGGGCCCTGGCCCGGTGAAGCACGGGACCGCTTGAGATCGACACCAGGCACTCGGCGGCGAGATAATCGGAGTCGGCGAACACGGACATGGTGTCGTATTTCCACGCCGAAACAAAGCGCAAAGGGGTGCGCGGACGATGTCTCGGTTCCCACCCCGGTCCTCTGATGAACTATTAAAAATAATAATAATAATAATAATAACTCGATCCTTATGAACGCGGCGAATCAAACAAACAAAAAAGAATCACATCCGACTTGTTAAAAAGAAACGCAGGAAACTCGGTACCACTAACGCGTGTCCGTATCCCTTAAGCCCCAACGTGGTGTCCTACATTACCCTCTCGTTGTCTCATTGTGCGTGAGTGCGGTAAAGCCGGTGGAAGTGCAGGCCACACCCCCCTCACACTCGCCCACACACACACTCATACACACACTCATACACAGACGCAGAAGGAAACTAGAGACACGTGACGTTCAGAGTGACGCAACCGAGGGCGTGGTGCGAACCGAGACAACAGAGGTGGGTGTGTCTGAAACGGAAAGCAGATGCCATGCTGCCTCATGAGTCAGCGGTTTAATAGAAGTTTTTTTGCAATTTTTTTTTTTAATTACACGCGAAAGTTATTTTTCCTGCGTTTCAGTACTGTTTTTAACACACTCCTGTCACCCCGAGGTCTCCTGTTACACTTTAGGGAAAGCACCTTAACGTCTTTACACGCCTTAACAATCTACTCATAAAGCACCTGACATTGTTCACATGTTTTTAGGCAGGTTTAATCAAACCTGGAGGAAGTTTTCTGGCTTCTCTACTAATGCGGCTAACACGGGTTTTTCTCAAATTATTTAGCTGAAGGAAGCTCTTCTGTCTAGACGCTGGCCACAGGGTTAGAGACGTTAAGTCAGAAAAGGGATGAAGTCACAGATTTTCATCCTCTCTGGTTTGAATAGTGAAGTCGCAATGTGGTCGTACAAAAACAAGCAAAAGAGTCGGCTAAGAAGAAACAGAATCGAAAGACACAGCAGTGAGCGATTATTGTCTTAAGTTATGTTCAGAGCCAGTGATGCTGGTTAAGTTAGTTGCTTTTCAAGACTTTCAGAAATCCAAATCAGGAATTCACCATAGACCCGCATAGAATTCAGCAACCTTTGCTGCTATTACCCCCAGATCGCTCTTTCTTTTGCTCAATAGTTAGTTTAATCCCCCCCATAAACCACCACCGCTCCACCCCCCACACCAACCTTTTCTCCAGAATTTAGTCCTGGCCTCAGATCTCCACCCACCCTTTAGATATATACAACAGCTACCAGTACGTCCTCCAGCCAACAGCCATCTGTTCAGAACTGCTGCTCCTGCTGCATCACAGGGCAGCGGAACATCCTCGGAGGAAAACGCTACCTGCCCCCTTCCACATAGATAACCTCACAGATTGGGTAGTCGCTTGCTTTCTCCCAGACGGATGACTGTGGCGAAGATTCAAACGTGAGATCTTACACTCCGGTTTCCAAGAAACCTCCAAAACACTATGACACACTGAAGTCCACCACTGATACGAACAAGTCAACATCTTCTGACCAATCAGATTTGAGACGAAATTAAAAAACAAACAACAAGCAAACAAACGAAGGAGGCGTCTCGAAAAGACTCGATGAGATAAATATGTGAGGTTTAGGATGCAGATAAAGTGGAATTAATGATGATTGAATGGATGTATAAAAGGATCACAGCGTATGCATTAGTTATGTAACTCAATTTGAACAGATTATCGTATTGTTCATATTATTAAACGCTGTGTTCTGAAGAGATGTAAATACTGATGAATGTATTTTTTTCCAGTCTCCTTGTCTTCTGGCTCCTTCTCAACGTATGATGACCTACAATTTTAGAAACATATCCCACATTACACCATCATCCACTTCCTCCCATAATGCTCTCTGCCTCCTCAAAGACCTCTTTTTGGAAATAACCTTCTTTGATAATAACTTGTTTTGGAATATAATGATTCAGAAGTGCATATTATGTGGGGGAAAGCGTAAGAGTGTATAATTAGTCTACTATAACCAAACTGCGTCATTTTAGATACAGATTCAGTGTGATGAGGCCAAGCTGAGTATTTTATTACTGCTTTCTAAATCAACTGTTTTACCACCCGGTCATATTGTTTATAAGGTTCAGCTGAGAAGATAGACAGTAATCAATTAGTAGATATGGATAAATACATCACAATTTTATCCAGTGATTGGAATATATGAAAAACATACACTTGTATTGCCAAAAGTTTTGGAACACCCATCCAAATCATTGAATTCAGGTGTTCCAATCACTTCCATGGCCACAAGTGTATAAAATCAAGTATCTAAGCATCCTGCTTCTACAAACATCTGTGAAGGAATGGGTCGCTCTGAGGAGCTCAGTGAATTCAAGCGTGGTACCGTGATAGGTTGTCACCTGTGCAATAAGTCCATTCGTGAAATTTCCTACCTACTAAATATTCCATGGTCAAAGTGGTATTATAACAAAGTGGAAGCAACTGGAAACAACAGCAACTCAGCCACAAAGTGATAGTCCACGTAAAATCAGAGCGCGGTTAACACTTGTTGAGGAACACAGTGCGCAGAAGTCACCAACTTTCTGCACAGTCAATAGCTACAGACCTCAAAACTTCATGTGGCCTTAAGATCAGCTCAAGAACAGTGCGTAGAGAGCTCCATGGAATGGGTTTTCATGGCCGAGCAGCTACATCCAATGCACATCACCAAGTGCAATGCAATTCTGGCAATCCGATGGACGAGGCTGGGTTTGGCGGTTGCCAGGAGAACGGCGCTTGCCTGACTGCATTGTGCTAAGTGTAAGATTTGGTGGAGGGCGGATTATGGTGTGGGGTTGTTTTTCAGGGGTTGGGCTCGGCCCCTTAGTTCCAGTGAAAGGAACTCTTAATGCTTCAGCATACCAAGACATTTTGGAAAGTTTTATGCTCCCCACTTTGTGGGAACAGTTTGGGGATGACCCCTTCCTATTCCAACATGACTGGACACCAGTGCACAAAGCAAGGTCCATAAAGACATGGATGAGCGAGTCTGGTGTGGAGGATTCCCATAAACACACTCCTAAGCCTTCCCAGAAGAGTTAGTGGGCCGACTCCATATTAAACCCTTGGGATTAAGAATGGGATGTCCTTAAAGTTCATAAATAAAAAGAAATAAATAAAAAAATACACGGTGATGATAGCTTAAATCATGCAATGAAGGGAATGTCTTAACAGGTATTGAAGTTTAAAGCAACACTATTGAAGATAGCCATGATAAAGACTTGGTTAAAAGTAAAAAATAACATGAAGGTATTACAGAATTTTTGCAAGTTAAAATTGTGTTTTCTGAGCTCATCTTTCCAATCTTCTTCCTAGGTCAGGAAAATAGTAGAGAACAGCTGAATATATACTACAGTTCAGATAATAGCCAGTATGTGGCAGTGTCTGCCTTATTGAAAGCACCACATTCATGGATTATGCCCCTGAGGAGGTCGGTCCTGCTTCGGGTTGAGAAACCACACTGGTGATTTTGACTTTGACTTGTTTTTAAGCAGTCATCACAGTAGAAATTATTTTATACTATTATTTGTGTGTTTATTTAAATGGTGCCAGTACAGTTGCTTTGGAGTAGAATTTTTTTTCTATCCTAATATTAAGATACATTAAATAAGATAAACAGCTGAACTTACATTTCAATCACATTTCCAATTCATTTTTATCTTTTGTATGAATATAATTCTACTTGTCCACTTGAAAAATTGATCCCATTTACTATAGTGGGTTTAGAAAAGAAAAAGAAAAGAATAATTACCCGGTACCAAGAAGTTAAACACAGTGTTACCATTCAATATAATCCGGCAGAGGAATCTTTTTAAGCTCACTTAAATTATAAATTGAATAAAGTTGAAAATACTAAATTGAATAAATTGAATACTCAATAATCCAAAAAAAAAACTTCCAGCCTTTTTTTTCAATATGTATTCAATTTATAAATAAATTTAAAAAAAAAAATAATGTCAGAGGCATTGCACTCATGAGTCATAAAACACAAATTGACCACAACTTTATCTAAAATCCACACTATGACTCATTTTGCGGATGTAGTGCCTGTATGTCTAGCGGTAGATTTGTATTCGGTGGATCCCCGCTTGCTCAGGCCTCCTGCTGGGGAACCGTTCTTCTTATTCGTCCATTGCCTGACATCCTCACCACTCACGAGGACCATTCTCTTCTTCCACTTCAAGAAGCATCAAGGCAAGGCATTTCTTACAAAGGCAATTCCACTTCCAGTTGAATTCCGAGGTCATGTCTTTGTCGCGTCTTTTGATGCCTTGGGATCTCTTTATATTGCTCCTGATCAGCATTTTTCCTGGTAAGTGTGCGTTATTTATTTTTTTTTAAAGACACTAATCTAACACAAATAGCTATTTGTAATGAATTGGGACATAAACGTCTAGCGCAAAGTGTCTAGAAGTGTCTAGTGTAGTGGAAAACGCCGTTGTTGTAAGGAATAAAACTTGGGAGCATGCTGTTACAGGCAATTATTTTCCAAGAACACAACACCCAGAAGTGTTTTATTTCTCTCTCAAAAAGAAAAAGTCTTTTATAACAATAACTTGTCATGTTACAGAAAAATCAGAACGGGTTTTTTGTCAACATTGCATAAAACGTCTATACGTTTTTCTTTGTTGAATAATGAGTTTGGATTATGCAACACATTATGCAACACATTAAAAGGAAACTCGCTGTTACATTAAATGAATCAACCTTCTGAATCCTCATGGAGATTTCCACAGAGTCGTGGTAATTTATAGTAATTTCTTCCTCCGTTGCTTGTCTTCAAACTAGGCGAGGGCCATAAATTGCAGCAGGGACAGCTTTGCAAGTCCACTTGCTCAGGTGAGACAGAATATTCATGAACGTAAAAGGAAAATAATATTCTTAACAGTGTATTCAGTTGTTTTACGTGCTCTGGGTTTCAGCGTCATGGAATATGCAGAAAGGTCAGAGACATACATACAGGTACAGCACCACCATCACAAGCTCCATGAAAGGACCCACATCAGGAGGAAGTCAACTAGCTTTCGACTGTGTGGTGGACATTGACACGCTTCCAGGATGTCCAGACATGCTTTTACGCGTATGTATAAAGCCTAATGCTTAACTAAAAAACATACATTAGTAGTAAAATGTCTGTATCTGTTTAGATGAATCTGAATAAGCAATGTATGAATAAACAGATTCATCCTTAGCAAATACGTCTAGGCAGGAATTTAACCTTTTGTGAGGGGTTTCCCATGGGAAAGATACAACAACAAAACACAATAAAACCATCCTTTTAAACATGTAACTTGTGTGGAATAAAAACAACAAAAATCAACATGTGAAGCATCCTCCATCCAAGTCCCTGTGTACGCTGTTACTATAGAAACTACTACTATGAGCTTCTTATTTGATTTACGTATGAACTGGAACTACTGCTCTTATAGAAAAGGAGTCAGCTAAATAAAATTCTGACCAATCAGAAGCAAGCTTTAGCTTTAGGTTCAGCAGAAACTTGTGTGAAAGTAACTGTCTTTTTTTGTCCTGTGTCCTTTTTAAACATCCGTAGCTGAGAAATCCACAAATTAAGCAAAGCTCTCCGAAAAAGGAAAACTCTGTGCTACGCTTGAAAAACATACGGTAAATCAGACACAGTGTTTTCATTAATGACCTATTCTTTCATTTCTGTCTTATTCTTGTCAATTATTTTTCTTTCTTGCTTGACACTACAACACTTCTTCACGCAGCTGGGACTCATTCTAATTGTTGACACAGTGGTTTAAATCGCGGCTGCACTACCATACGAAGTCCTTATTGTCAATATACAACTCTGGATCAGTTTGTGTATCCTCCAAATAGCTTCTCAGTTGCAGCGCACTCATTTCATCCAGAACGAGAGATGTTAACGATCCCATCTGGTGTTTTGGTTTTGGTAGAGAGGCGCTGGAGAAAAAGCCCCTGTGGTTCCTGCTTCAGGGGGGAAAGGTCACAGCCTTGTGCCCACAGGGAAGCGAGCAGGTGTGGGCTCTGAACATCAAGAGAGCCATACTGAGCATGCTCCAGACCTCCCACTCCGGACGGGTCAGAGAGACTGTGAAGGAGGTGAGGACCTTCTCAACAAATACACATATTTATAAAAAAAAAAAAAAAAGAAAGAAAAGCTTTGCTTCATTAAGCTCTAGCCTGTATGGTAGCTCAAAGTAAATGAATTTCTTGTATACATTGGATTATGAAATATGTTTGTCTGACCAATTATTTATGGCTTACTTCGTCATGGAACTGATGTTCAACACCCCTCATCTTAACTTACAACTTCAAATAAACTGTAGACCTGATTTACTTTACTGGCATTTGGCAAACGCTGTTATCCAGAGCGACTTACAATTTATCTCATTTTATACAACTAAGCAATTTAGGGATAAGGGTCTTGCTCAGGGACCCAGTGGCAGCTTGGTGGACCTGGGGTTCAAACTCACAACCTACTGATCAGTATCCAACAACTTAACCACTAAGCTACCACATCCCTGGTAGAATGTAAATTGTAGAATGTCAGTTGAGCTGGTGCTATACTTGATCTTTTACGTTTGGAACATCCTCATCTTCACAGACCGATATATATGGGACGTGCATCAGTTCCTATGAGCTGAAGGGCACTTCTCTAGTGAAGACACGGCATCTTCAGCAATGCCTGCAAGACAGAGTGAATGATTTTTGGCAGAATTCTGTCCCTCTCAAAGATGACAGGGTAGGTTGCTTCAATGATGTGTTAAATATCTTAATATCGTATTCCAAGCATTCAAAACATTATTGATTGCTTCTTATCAGACAGTGAACGCCAGCCTCAAATGTACCCAGCACTATGGCACAACCATGATGGACAGGGTGAACTGCACAGAGACGGTGGTACTTGTGCCTTTGTCAGGGTCAATAGATATGGCCCAGACCAGCACTGTCTCGACCCTGACTCTTTTGAGAACCCTGGATGGGATACAAGTAGATTCAGGTAGAGTGAGGAGTCAAAAATTGGTGGACATGACAAGAATTTCTCATACACATGACAACATATAGAGGAAAACTGAAAATGTTTCATTTTCTATCAGGGTTGCATGACGAAGGATATTTGACTGACTTGGAATTTGACATGGACGCTGTGAAACCAAGCCAAAGAGGATCACGCTTGATTCAGGAGCTTTCTAGTACAGTGAGGAGGATTTGCGCTAACTCGGCAGATCAACAACAGGTCAGGTACCAGTTTATTCCACAGCATATAACTTAATTTTTCAAGGTGTATTAACGGTGCTTTCAGAGACTCAACATTTAGTCTACTGACTGAATGCAATTGTGCTCAGATGTGAATCACAACAACTGTAGTGGTCTAGGTTCACTTTCAAGCAAAAGCTGTTTGACTAAATCAACCCAACTGCAGGGAGTGAACCAAGCTAAATCAAATAGCAAAAACTGGCTAAATATTTTCAGGTGTTTCTTCTCTTTTTTATGCCTCAGCAATCAGATTTGTTTCTGAGTCTGGCCCTACAGTTGAGAACTTTGACACTCCAGCAGCTGAGTGAAGTCTGGCAAGAGGTGTCTTTTAAATGCCTTGATGACTGGTCAGTCTTTCACCAAGTTCTTATTATGAAGTTCTTAGGAGACTATCAGCTTATTAAACAAATATTAGAAACATCACTGTGTTAGAAATATGCAACTTTGACAGTCATCATTTGCTGGTTTTCCTTCTGTCGTTATAGGCAGCCTTTGCTAGAGGCACTACCATCGTGCGGATCTGAAGCATGCATCCAGTTCATAACAAACCTCATCCTCAACAAGGAAATTGGTCAAGATCATATCACCTCCTTCCTTAGTACCGTCACATTTACTTCCTATCCTACATCATCAATGATCAGCCATATCAGTGTGAGTTCTCATGCTGCTGAAGAAGAAATTGCACTAGTTACCCAATATTGCTTCATTTACCAATGTCTTCCATATTCTTCCTCAGTCTCTGCTGACACTTCCTCCGATTCGCCCAAAGACTTTACTCACTGTTTCTTCACTTGTCCACCACTTCTGCCAGAGGGAACGGACTCCATGTAATCAGATCCCTGAGGTCCAAGAGCTTGTGCAGGTTTTAAAGGAGGATCTAAGAAAAAGCTGTGGAGGGCAAGAACCCTTACCAATTACAGAGGTACAGCCGTAAAAATGCTGTATGCTGTGTGAAGGATGACATATTGAATTAACTGATGCCAGTTTTCAACTTTCTTCTGCAGCTGCTACATGTTTTGAAAGCAGTGGAGAATATAGGTCTTCCTGAATTCATACCTCAGTTGAAAATTTGTATTCACAACCACTCGGCACCTGTAGAGCTTCGATTAGCTGTTGTGAAAGCCTTCAGACACATCCCCTGCCATAGGAAGGTATGTATCTATAGTCTTTCAAGTAACACTTTGCTTTGAACACACCTAGCTTTTTTGCCTAGCTATTTTCTCAGAGTTTGGCCATTTGCCAAGTCTCAACCCCAAGCTAAGGCAGCATGAAGGCTAGGACTTGTTTTCTCAAGCCAACAAACATTTTTTGAATTGCTGCTCAAAAAATATGCGGTGAAAAGTGCTAACTGCAGTCTTTCGCAGACATTAGCTCATATTCAGCCATGATTGGTTAGTGTCAAAGTGATTGACGGGAGAGAATAATGACACCTCATGCACTCAGAGAGCATGGCCAAATCTGTACTTCTGGAATGCCACTCACAATTGTCTGCGGCATTGTTTGGATTCATGATTTCTCAAGAATCAATAAAAGAAAACTGAAGCCGAGGTGGTACACCCATTTGGTCAGCTAGTGGGTTTCCTTGTTACTTGACAAAATGAAGGTGGTCTACCAGCCTGACCAGCTCAGCTTGTATTGTGGCATAGCTGATCAGACTGATCCATCGAATTCAACCAATTTCTATACCATGACATAGGCAACAATCTTGTTTGTCTTACTTTAGCGAGGAGTCCTTGCTTGGACATACCAGCAGCTTCAAGAGGATGTGGAGATTAGGATTGCTGCATATCAGCAGCTCATGTCCTGTCCTGACCAGGAGGTGTTCAGGATCGTAAAAGACACCTTAAGCAATGAAACATCTACCCAAGGTATGAGTGGTCAGCATTATTCTTTTCTGGGACCAGATCCAGACCTCATGCTGCCAGTTGATGTTCCTTGACAAATGTTTGTTGTAAATAAAGGTTCCTTTTATGTATTGTATGCATTTAATCATGTTTAACATGAAATAAATTCAAATTTGTATGTTTGGATTTCTTCTTTAGTTGGGTCTTTTGTTTGGAGCCATCTCTTCAACATCCTGAAAACAGAAGACCCTCTGAAGAAAGACCTAATGGAGTCATTGCCACATGACATCATCAGTAAAGACTTTGAGGCTGAACCATGGAAGTATTCATCACACATGGACATTACAATGGATACTGGTATATTATGACCCACTCTGTAGGCTATGTATGCATATGTTGTGTTGTGTTGTGAAACCAGTCTTTATTTCTCTTCTATGTTTGAAAGGAGCGGCAATCCTCAATACTGAGGGAGCTTTAGTTTTCTCCCCAATGTCCTTTCTGCCACGTTCTGCAATGGCCAATCTGACAGCTTACATCTTGGGCAGATCATTTAATATTTTAGAGGTAGCAAAATAATATATGCCTTTATATGATTAACTGTATCATTGTACTGATGAATAGCATTGTGAAACCTGTCTATGCCTATGTTGTGGTCAGGTTTCTTTCAGGATGGAAAATGCAGAATCTTTTCTCTGGAGCATATTCGAAGGTCAGCATGCTGCTACTAATAAAAGTCCTACAGATCAAACACTATCTACCTCACATGGGAAGAAAAAACAGAAAAGAAATGAGAGCAAGTTGTCTAGCCAACAAGAAAATGCAAATGAGAATGAAGACTGCAAGTCCAACATATTAAATCCCCTCAAATCTAAGGTGAGGGACCGGTGTGTCGTGATTTGTTTACTGTTTCTAGTCACACATCAGGAATGACTAGGTTTTTGGTTTAAGTTCACAGGAAAGAGGAAAAGCCACAATGAGTTTCAATGCTGGATTAATGTGAAGATGTTTGGTAATGATCTCACATACATGACCTGCAATGAACTGCTTGGGAAATTGAGAGAGCTTTCGCTTAGTGTAGCTGGCTTCACTGTGAAGCTTCTGAAGGTAAGAAAAAACCTGTTCAAACTTGCATAAATTTCATTTCAACTATGAATTTTGACTAGTATCTTCTGCATCTTAGGGTCAGGAGGTTAAGATAAACCACAGGGCAATTGTGCTGGCAGAAGATCTGGTCTTACCATCACTTTCAGGGCTGCCCATCAAGCTGAACATCAACATGTCCTCTTTCTATTCGCTCTGGGTGAAGGGTAGTGCTAACTTTAAGGACTGGTCTCAGTTCTCCTTGGCTGGATATGTTAAACCAAAGTAAGTAATTGGTCTTTAAAGGTACTAGATATTTTTCAAAACATGTTGTCTAAGTCTGAGATGACAAGTCTCCTTCCTCTTTTGTGGTTGCTCTTTCATCAAGGGCATTTGTTGACATCTCAGCAAGGATGGGAGTAGATGGAGCTTTTGGTCGAGTTGGACTGGAGTGGGTCACCCAATTCAGAACATCCACCACCTCGGATGGAGGCATCTATGTGCACAATGGACAAAGTCTGAAGATGGTTCTCAACACACCTGATGATGTTATGGACATTTTGTCCTTTAGGTCCGAGAGTATCTATCAGAAAAATTATAATAAATAAATAAATAAAAAGTTGTTTGCTAATCTATAGTTGACCACTAATCCCTTTCTTGAAACAGTTTCAGAATGTATCGCATAAGTGGAGAAAGTAGAGAAGAGCTCACAACAAGGAATCTTAAAGAAAAGACTACCTGTTCTCCCAAAACATGTACATCACAATTTTACAAAAACAGTTACCATAGTCTAACTTTACTAAAATGAAATAATGAATTGTAAAATGTAATTTATTTGTTTCCTTCTGGTTAAGGGTCAAAGATGCTTGGATGGCAGTTATGCACTGATGTCACCTACCCAGTGCTGCTGATGGGAAAAAGTTTTCCACCTCCTGGCCCAATGATCTTTAGCTTGAGGCTCCAAAAACTGGACAGAGTCCTTCAAAAATACCTTTTAGAAGCAGCTTATTCCTTTGTTCCTAGGGTAGGTATTTCAGAGAATCGTTATGGCTGAAAATCCAGGTGAATATTTCCTCTCATCTTTTACTTGAAATTGCACTTGTTTTTATTCACCAGCAAAACTCCTGGATCCCACGTGAAGCTAACCTCCTCATCTTCCTTGGAACCCCACAATCCACTATTCCCCGAGATATATCTTTGGACTTCAATCTCAGTCCTCAGAGGCTAATTCTTAAAATTGTTCACCCGCTGAAATCCATTCTCATTCAAGGTTATTCATAGGGTTGAAGGCATATATGTGTAAATTGTGAATATGTTACTGTCTCTGGACTATCTACATAGATTCATTTCTAATCTTGTATTCTTCGCCACAGGGCAATTTGATGAACTGAATGGTCAGAGGTCAGGAAAAGCTGAAATACTAATAGATGACAAGTACCATTATTATCTTAAGGTAAACAATGTATGCAGAACAATATCAAGCATTTCATTTGATATGTTTTATATTTTCTCTGTATTTTAGATGTGTAATCAATTCCTCCTGTATTTCAGGGATTGATAGAGAATCTGAATCTACCATCAGAAAAGAGAACACAATACCAACTGGAGGCCAAGTTTGCAGCAGATGGGTATCCAGTCATACTCTCTGCTAATGTCACACATGGGCTCAACAGGAAGTTCAATGTCTCTGCTAAGTTGAAAAATGTCTTCATTAAGGATGCTGCCTTTTCAGGCAAGACCTTTATTTTTGGATAACATAAGCTGTAGCATGTTAAAATACACATACACATGAGTAAAAAAGGAAAATAAGGTTCTAGCTAGCACCAAAATGGATTTGGTTTGGGACTCCAAAGAAATCCCTTTATGGCTCTATGTAGAATCCTACAGAGATCTCTTAAATTACATTAGTAAAATAGAACTAGAAGCTAGCATACTATTCAAGAGTCAAAGAGGGAGACAGGATCCACTTTCATGAGGTTTCTTGAAAGGATTTTTGACAAATCAATGTTGGACAGGCAATCATTGGTACAATGATGAATAATAGTAAACACAGGCAAAAGGTCAAGTCAGAGACGATATCAAAGGCAATGGCATAGGTTGATGCCAATGCCTAAAGGCCATACAATAAAATAAAGGAACTAAATTAGTACTCGGGAGACAAGGAACCTTGCTAGGGATGGACATCATTCAGAGTTATTATGACAGTTAGAACCAATAACTGTTTAAGAAGCCTTTGAAGAACGCTTTGTAAGAGTAATGGTAACTAAGTCTTCAAGTTCTATGAAAGAAGAGCTGTGATTCCAATGCATTTTTAAGCAAAGCATATAGTGGATTAAAAGTTCTATCTGACTTCATCCACAGTGCAGGTGGAGCGGAGGCAGGATGGAGGCAAAAGGCGGTACTCATTGGATGCAGGTCTCCTGCTGCCTTACTTCCTTAACACCAGGATATTTGGACTACTCGAACACGAGGGGTTGGAGTGGACCTCTGGCTTGAGGATCAGATATGGGGTGCAAGGTTACAGATCTAATCTTTCAACATTGCTCTTTAACACAAGTAGAGAGAATTTGATTGACTGATTTTATGTTTTCTCTAGATGATTCAGAAAACATGCAAGAGTGCCACATGTCTCAAAACCTGAGACATGAGGTCAAGCCAGCTGAGAAGCACTATGGCACAACAGTAGAGCATGAACTACAATGTTCCCACATGACATTAATCAATCACAGGGTAACAGTATTATATTAGATTATATCTCATGTTTATGTTGCAAGCTCAACATGAATGGTCACATTGGCACGGTGTTCTTCTGAATTATAGATTCAGGTGCAACATGAAAGGAGCCCTGTTCATGTCCTGTCTTCACTTGACCTGAGCTATGGCAATCACTGGAACCAAGGTAGCAACAAACAAAGAGTCCTCTTGAGTCAGTCCATCAGAAACCAGTCTGGACAGAGTCTTACCAGTTACGCTCTAGAGGTGAAGCCTTTTCATATCTGCCATACTTTGTTGGACCATACGTCTCCAAAATCACTTGCGCAATCCTGACTCAGGGTGTCTGTGTGGAGTTTCTATACCTGCTTTCTTGATGTCCACTTGGGGTTTTGCTTAGTTTTGCAGATTTCTCTCACCTTCCAAAAACCTTGCCGCAGGTGCAATTGGCTATGCAAAACTGCCCATGGTTTTGAATGAATGTGTCCAATAAACCTGGGATAGTCTTTGAATCCACTGCAACACTGACCAGATTCAATTAATGTTTTTATTGTAATATGTTTAGAAATAGTATGCCCAATAGTAGTCTTCAGTTCTATGACAAGGTTCAAGTTGAAACCTTTATATTTCAGTTTAGCTTACGAATCCCAGACAAAGGACTGAATTGCAAGACTCAGTTCCTATACTCACACCAGAAAAGAAGGCAGTCTGAGATGAGCACCCATCTGAAAGTCAATTATAATGACCAGATTCCCCTAGTAGCCGGGCTTCATTGGAAAGACATGTCTGCAAAAGCTTCATTACGGAAATGGGAAGGTACTGGTACATTCTAGACTTTCAATAGTAGTTCATTCATGGAAAACATATATCAAGCTTTTCTTCTTCACTGCTTCTAACTGCAGGGTCCTTAAACATGGACACACCTTGGATGTATGTCTACATGGCTCATAAGTTATCTCAACTCCAGCATGGCACTTCCCAGTTCACTTCTGAAATTACAACCCGAAAGATGATTACGATTAGCAACTTGATTGTGGATGGTCTCTACAGGGAAAGGGGCAGAGACAGAGACGGGCACTTATATATATTCACACCAACAGTCACTTATATGAAGGTAATCAACATTACAATATTCTGCATATGGAGTAGAAATTCAGATAATCCCAGGAAAGATTAGACAGATTCACGTATATGTGTTTGCTTTGCTCCAGGTTGGTGGCAACATCATAGCGGGAAAACGTAGAGTTAACGCCTCATGTTCTATCAGTACAGCTTGGATGCCGACCTTGAGAGGTAAGATTTCACTGGGGAATGGAAAAGAGCTGAAGACTCTAGACATGAGCACCGGCTACGGCAAGGAAAACCTCAACATCTCTGCAAGCCTCAACACTGTAGATAAGGTATAGGGCCTGTTCAAACCACATGCTTACTGAGGTACCAGACCATTTTTGGGTAATCTAAGCTTGTTCATTTGTATTTCAGAAGCTTAAGAAGAGGTTCTTGATGATGACTATAACTGTATCAGACCTAAACAATTCTTACCTTGAGTTGGATATTGGTGGTAGGGTGGAAGAGATGAGGAAGGACGTGAACTTGTGTCAAAAACGATGGGTTCTGCACTTTAGGTATTGATTTTTTTTATGGTTTTGTGGGTTCATTATTCATTTCTGATGTTGACCTGGTACCATTAAAGCAATGACTGAAACGACGTTGGTGAAGTTCCTACTTAAAATTTGGTTCAAACTTCTACTTTTGACTGCATTCCTTTCAACAGGCAGCCATTTAAGTTCCTTCCACAAAGTCTACACCTGCAGAAGACATTCACCATTGATCTGCATAAAGGAATCTACATTTTTGAGTCAAAGCTGCTGCTTAGCGACAACCGAAAAGCTATTCATGTGCTGACTCTTGGATTTCAACCACAGCACTTTCAACCATATGTATGTCCAAGTTGTCCTTCCTTTTCAGATTTGTCTGTTTAGATTTGATATATTTGGTCTTAAAACTAAATATACCTGCAGTACCTTGATAAACATTATCAGATTATTGTCAGATGATAAAACTGTTATTCTGAGTTGATCCTTGAAGACATTGTTTTTGGTTTTAGGTGTGTTCCTCCCTGATTAATTCTTTTAACTTGGAAAATGTCCCACAAGACTTGGAAATTTGCATTAGTATCTACAAAAACCAGGTAGACCAAAGAACTAATTATTACTCCACATCAATAAAGTAGCAATAGTTCATGAACATCTATGCTACAAGGAAATAGATACCATTACAACATTATGCATCATAAATCTTCTTCTTCTTTCGGCTTTTCCCTTCGGGGTCGCCACAGCGAATCATCTCTCTCCACCTATCCCTATCTTCTGCATCTTCCACACTTGCACCCACTAGCTTCATATCCTCATTTATTCCCTCCATATACCTCCTCTTTGGCCTTCCTCTTTGCCTCCTGCCTGGCAGCTCCATGTCCAACATTCTCCTACCAATATACTCACTCTCCCTCCTCTGAACATGTCCAAACCATCTTAATCTGGCCTCCCTAACTTTGTCCCCCAAACGTCCAACATGAGCTGTCCCTCTGATGTACTCGTTCCTAATCCTGTCCAACCTTGTCACTCCCAAAGAGAACCTCAGCATCTTCAGCTCTGCTACCTCTAGCTCTGACTCCTGTCTCTTCCTCAGTGACACTGTCTCTAAACCATACAGCATGGCCGCTCTCACCACTGTCCTGTACACCTTCCCTTTGATTCTCGCTGATTTTTTTATCACACAGAACTCCCGACACCTTGCTCCACCCATTCCAACCTGCCTGCACTCGCTTCTTTACCTCTTTCCCACACTCTCCATTACACTGGACTGTTGACCCCAAGTACTTAAAGTCCTGTACCTTCTTCACCTCTTCACCCTGTAACCTTACTGTTCCACTTCCCTCCCTTTCATTCACACACATGTACTCAGTCTTACTACGACTGACTTTCATTCATCCTCTCTCCAGCGCAAACCTCCACCTCTCCAGGTTTTCCTCCACCTGCTCCCTGCTCTCACTACAGAGCACAATGTCATCTGCAAACATCATTATGCATCATAAATATTACTTATTAAATGATTTAAATAACATTTAATGTATTTTAGACTCTGCAAGTGCTGCAAGGGAGGATGCTGATTGCTAAAAAGGAGAAGGCGCTGGTTCTGGGTCAGGTCCAACTTTATGGTAAAGGTTCTTCTCAGCAAGGTGTTATAATCAAAGTCAACCTTACTCAGTTGCTACAGGTAAAAGTATATGGTGTATCTTCTCCTTTATGCACCTTTGAGCTAATATTTATCATTTGTTAACATTTTATTGCTAGCGATTAGTGTGATAGCCAAAGAAATTGTTGTTCCTTGTTTGGTCTTTTTGCCATATCTAGTGTATTTTTACTTATTTTTCATATTTCTATATGGAAGGCCAGTGGGAAAAAATGTCAACCTAATCATAGAATCACTCAGCTAGCATCTGTTGTTTGCATTACAGATGAACATTCCCTTCTTGTTAACTTTTGATGGTGAGGCAATGAGAAGTTACAGGACGATTAAAGACTTTAAATACGTTGCAAAAGGAAATGTTGCCATCAATGATAAGGACTATGATGTAAAAATCTCTATTTTATTAACAAATGTAATTAATGAATTTCATTGTCCTAATGTTAAAGTGAAATGCTAATGATAATTTTAATGAAAACTTGTTTCCAGGCATATTTGTCATTAGAGAAGGCTCCTTCTGGAAATATCAGCAGTTCTGGATATCTGAGGTCTGATGGCAAAATAAATGCTATGCTAGATGTTTCTCTAGCTAATGCTATACGAAAGAACATTCACGCAGTCAACTTCAACCTCAGTTTTCAGCAAAATTTATTTCAACCGGTCATAGCGGACCTGCACCTTCATCTCAGTGCAAACTCTTCTTCAGATAGGTACATTTTGCCTCAACCGACTTTTCAACAGCATATTTCTGGATACTAGTCCCTATACCGTTTAACATTTATATTATATTTGCTCTTCTCTCAGTTTCTTTGTCTTGTGTGCACTGAGAAAGAGTGATGAGGTGTTTCAGGCTCAGCTGAATGCAGCTCTAGAGCAAAACCCTGGACTCCGGTTGTCTCTTTTAGGGGACTTGAATGTCTCACTGTCTGGCGTTTCAGTCCTGACGCATGTCTCCAGTTTAGCAGGGCTGCTGGATCAGGCAAAGGGTCTGACTGAGGGTAGGCCACCACACTGGATAAATTGATATGGATTAGAATGATACGATGGCTTATTTTGTACCTTACTGAATCCAGATCACTGCTGCTTTGTGCTTATGTTCTCCAGGATACCTGACGTTAACAGCTGACCAAGCTGTATATCGTGTTGAGATGAAACACGCAAAGTCTAGATTTAAAGAAGAAACAAATGGGTCTGAAAGTGCCTGGATTTGTGTCCTGGCTCAGGACAAGTCCCTCTGCATGAACATTAGCAGAATCTTTATAGAGCATGAACAGAATGCTCTCCAAGCTCAACTCGATCACTCCTTTCCTTGGCTGCTCTCAGCAGGTACGCTCACATATATCATTCTATCTATTTCATATTAAATGGGGGGACTTGATATAAAGTTGACTATGGTCCATTGTGCTCAAGAGCAGGTGCTCATCTTACCATATTTTATACAATTCCATTGGCACAGGAATCCCATTTACCACCAGTTGCATGGTGGATGTGAAGCAGAGTAAAAGTGGTCTGTCTGCTCAGCTTGTGCTCCATGCTGGAGCCCAAGAGCTGGAGCTCAAGCTACAGAGAAAACGGCACAACTTCACAGAAATTGCCGGGCATTTACTGGTTAGTTCTCCTTTTGGTATCTTACCGCAATTCCAGTGGTATTTTAGTCCCTCTTGAATGTGGTTCATTTTTGGTTGGTTCATGATGCTCATATTTAACATTGATCATTTGTTAAAGGATTAACGGCATGCCTCTTTCAGAGACCCCTGTGATCTGGGTCAGTTGGTTCCGTTGTTATTTGAAGGAAATGCCTCTGATTCCATGCTCATCTCCTACAAAGAAGACAAACTGAATGGACATTCGGCTTGTTTTAACAGGTGAACTGCATGGGGAGGATCGGACTAGACCACCTGCTGGGTTACTGCTACTCAGAGGCGCTGGATCAGTCGCTTAGGGTATGGATGGTTTCTCTAGCACAGATCTGAAGACCGTTGTGTGTACTGTGATATTACAATTTTACATGAACTTATTCTTTATGCAAGCAGATGGAGATACAGGCTAATCTCTCAGATTCCATCCACATTCTGCCAGAAAACCATGGAACCGTGTCATTGCTACTTAAAATCCTGGGACACCACTTAACGCCAAGGTTTAGTACAATCTATAGTGCAAAATGTCCAAAGTTGTTAGCATTATATATTCTTAGTTTTGCCTATTCTTTCATTTTAGCACCGGCCTGATGGTTAATGTTCACCACAACATCTCTTCTCTACAACCTTATGTCCCGTTTGGGTTTGACACCAAATCACAGGTATGGCAAAACCTGGAATCTATAACTCATTGCTGGTTTACTAAAGGTTTCTGTGTTCAATCTCAACAAGTAGAGGGTTGGGACTTTTAAATAAACAAAATAATGCATTGCTTTGTGTACTGTTGTTTATATATATCTCTGTTTTCCTGTTCTTTCATTGCTTTGCTACCTTAATGTGGTCGCCTGTTTTGTGTTTGGTCCTTAAACTGATTCCTGTTGACTTTCTTTCACCGTGAAATTTTAATTAGGCATTCGTGTTGTTAAGTATAAGCCATGATTCCTTCCTGTCTAGTTGAATGTGTAGCATTTCCTGGATTTGAACCCTGTCCCTGTTTTCTGACAGTGTTTCAAAGATAGACTTATGCTAATTTTTCTCACCTGCTACCTAAAACGATACAAATACCTGTACAAGTACATATTTCTGTACACAAATTTAGCATTCTTTATTTGTTGTCTTTCTTAATCGGGTCCTATCTACGCTTTTGTCTTCATACAGCTGAATCGATCGTCTTCTTCGGTTAAGGCCGCAGCAGAGTTAGCGATAGACAATCATGGGATGAGTTTTAAAGGACAGGCTTCACAGACGAAGCTTGGATTCAAGCAAGTGTTCGAGCTTTACCACTCTTTACCTCAGGTACGAGTGAAATTCTCAAGCATTGACGTTACATTTAATAACAGCTATTGTGTAAGAAATGTACCACTTGGAAGGAACGAAAATGATTCGAGGAAAATCCAAGGTATGAAGCGGAGTTACTTTTAAATGAAATTGATTTGGAAGTATTTTACTCTTATATCTGATCTCACAACAATCTCACGATCATTATAACAGCTATAAAAAGTCATTCCTTGTCCAGTTTTTTTCCATCTTCTTGAATTTACAAAGGTATTGCAAAGCGTAAACTCTTAAAATTTTAAAAGCTACAACTTTACCTCAAATTTCAAGCACTGAAGTCTTATCGCATAACTGGTTGAAAATAGAATGTCTCTATACAGAAATCAGATTTGAGAGTTTAACGATTTCTGTGCAGCTGATGTCAGTTCCATCAAGTCTTTTAGTTAAGACATGGTATGCCGGACGCAACGGATCACACGTCTTCACACACCAAACACAGTGGATGGATGAAAACTTACCTGCACCTACAGGGCTACAGCAATGGAAATCGAAACAGATAGGTACCAGCGCTATTATTAACTAAGGAATAAAACACTGCTTTTAGAGAATATTCAGGGTGAACCTGATCACAGCAGAGCAGAGTTGTTTTTTCCCCCAAAAAAACTACGGTCCATTTTATTTCTCTGTCATAAATCAACGTGTTCTCTTTTTTCTCAGATGAATTCGGGCCTCAGACTCGAGGATGGGAGCTGGAAGTGAGGCTTGAGAATGAAACTCGGAGCAAACGGGGCAACGTTGTCATCGAATGGGATCTGACTGGGGCACAGGAGCAGGTAGGAAGTGGAACGGAGATGTGTTCGCAAGCGTTTCCAAAATATGCGTTTTCTGATTTAAATTCTTTGCGTGGGGAGCACAAGCACAACTGGCAGCTGTATGACTTGTGTGAAATTTACTGTGTGTGAGCAGATACAAGCTACAGCTTCTTGGAACTCTGCAGGCGGACAGAGCGAAGCTGTGCTTGAGCTCAAACAACCTTTTACGCCCAATCTCACACACTTACACCTGCAAGTGCTGTCACATGACCACGAACAAGGACATGGCAGAAACGATCAGGTACATGTCTCACACACACACACACACACACACATCCTGTATATCAAGTTGATATT